>CAIGRN010102476.1:0-10130 GCA_903798345.1 Fraxinus anomala
TTCAAAGAAGACAACATCTCTGCTCCTGACAATCTTCTTATTCACGGGATCCCACAACCTGTACCCAAATTCTGCATGTGCATAACCCAAGAAGATACACTATTTTGCTTTGCTATCTGAACAAATACTCGACAGCTAAAAACTCTCAAGTGATCAAGAGATATATCTTTCTCTATCCAAAAGCTCTCTAGAACATCACAATTCAAAGGAACTGATGGAGAAAGATTAATCAAGTCAACTATTGTCCTCATTGCCTCAACCCAAAAATGCTTAGGCAACTTTGCATGAGAAAGCATACATATGATTTTCTCACATATAGTCATGTTCATTCTCTCTGCCACCCCCATTCTGTTGTGGGGTCTTCAGAACAGTTTTCTCAAGTCTGATGCCACATCTTCTGCAGTACTCTTCAAATGGCCCACTGTATTCACCACCATTATCTACTCCGACACATTTTAATTGCCTTCTAGTTTCTATTTCAACTTTCAAATGAAAGTCTTTAAATACTTTCAGCACCTGATATTTAGATTTCAAAGGCTATGCAAACACCTTTCTAGAGTGATCATCAATAAATGTAACATAATACAATGCACCACTTAGAGATTTACTTAACATTATGTAAACATCAGTGTGAACTAAATCCAGAATATGAGTCTTTCTAGATGCAGGGGATCTACGAAATGTAACTCTACTTTGCTTTCCAACTAAACAATGAGTATAAGGGATAAGTGATGTACCTTTCACATTGTGTAGGAGCTTTTTTCAGGCAAGAATATGAAGTCCCTTTTCACTCATATGACCAAGCCGTTTATGCCATAGCTCAGTAGAGGCTTTATTTTCAACAATATTCACCTCTCCATGAATTAGTTTTGCTTCTGTTCTGTAGAGACCACTAGTCTTTTTCCCTTTGGCTAAAACAAGAGAACCCTTTGTCAGTTTCCAACTACCATCTCCAAGGTGATTATGATAGAAGTGATCATCAATAAATGTAACATAATACAATGCACCACTTAGAGATTTACTTAACATTATGTAAACATCAGTGTGAACTAAATCAAGAATATGAGTCTTTCTAGATGCAGGGGATCTACGAAATGTAACTCTACTTTGCTTTCCAACTAAACAATGAGTATAAGGGATAAGTGATGCACCTTTCACATTGTGTAGGAGCTTTTTTCAGGCAAGAATATGAAGTCCCTTTTCACTCATATGACCAAGCCGTTTATGCCATAGCTCAGTAGAGGCTTTATTGTCAACAATATTCACCTCTCCATGAATTAGTTTTGCTTCTGTTCTGTAGAGACCACTAGTCTTTTTCCCTTTGGCTAAAACAAGAGAACCCTTTGTCAGTTTCCAACTACCATCTCCAAGGTGATTATGATAGCCTTTTTCATCAAGCTTTCCAACAAAAATCAACTACAGCGCATATCAGGAACATGTTTGACACCCTGAGAAGTAACTTTCTACCATTGCTAGTTTTCCAATTGTACATCCCCCATCCTAACAGTTTTAGCTTTAGCTTCATTTTCCATCCTGATCCAACCAAAATCACCACTGGAATAGGATGAAAAGAAATTCCTACGTGGAGTAATATGAACAGAAGCGGCTGTATCGACTATCCATGTAGTATACTGGCTTGAAAGACTAGCAAATGCTTCATCATAAGCAATAAACACATCTGCATCAGATGCAACTGCCACATTCTCCTTTTGTTCTTTATGTTTTTCACCTTTCCATTTTGACTATTCCCTTTTCCATTTTTTGCACTCATTTTTAAGGTGTCCTAACTTGCCACAATGATAACATTTTATCCCATTTATTGACTTCGATTTTCCTCTCAACTTGTCACGACTGTCATTACCACGAGGTTTTCTACTTTGGTTTCTCCCATTTCTTTCTGTAACGAGTGCTTCAGAATTAGAAGAAGTACTGTCTCCCTTCTTCCGGCTTCTTAATTAAACATACTGTATTTTACCATATTGACAGTGATCACACCATTTGGAGCCAACTTACTCAGAGAGACAACTAAAGTTTCCCAACTATCTGGTAAGGAACTGAACAGAAGTAAAGCCTCCACCTTATCATCTTGTGTAAGCTTCATGGCAGACAACTCATTTAATAACCATTGAAAGGTGCTCAAGTGCTCTGCAACACTATTACCATCGCTGTACTTTAAATTTACAAGCCTTCTGATGACAAATGCCTTGTTTTGTGCAATATTTCTTTCATAAAGACCTTCTAATTTCTGCCAAAGACTATATGCATCTACTTCTTTGACTATGTGATGGAAGACACTCTAATCAACCCACTGCCTAATATGTACAACAACCTTTCTATTCAACTTCTTCCAATCCTCATCAGTCTTAGAATCAGGTTTCTTGCCATTCCACTCAATGAGTTCAAACAAATCTTTGCAATATAGGAGATCCTCCATCCCAGTCTTCCAAATAGAATAGTTGGAAGATGTAAGTTTAACCCTGCCACTAGCCGAATCCTCCATTTTAATTTTCACATAAAATATAGAGACTCAACCAAAGCTCTGATACCACTTTGATGTGGATTGAATCAGTAATACAACAAACAACGGAAACAACTTCAACCCCTCCGATTGTGCAGAATTAGAATGGCAGTAATAATATCCAACTCCAATAACTCACACACACTGCAAGAAAATAAATAATTGAACACAATGATTTGTTCACTATGGAAACCCTTCAGTATGATGGAAAAACCTCAGGACCTAGTTCAATAAAAGCCTTCCACTATGAAAATAATAGGATTCACAGTTAACCCTCGCTAGAACACACTCCAGAGGCTATCAATACATCAAGAACACATATAGTTCTTGGATATCAACAACAACATCATCATAAAATAAATACACACTATAACAAGAAGAAATCTCACAAAGATGTGTGTACAGTCCAGAGAAATGGAGAGGAATCTGGATGATCAGCTTCGGTCAAAACGTAGCCAGGAACAACATACTAAAATTTCAGTTTAATCGGACCACAAATGAACCTCCAATCTTTGGCAAGAAGAACCGGACCTCTCTCTCTCTCTCTCTCTCTATTTTGAAGAAATGAAGCTACAACCCTCTCTGTTCTCTTCCTCTGTATCTATCTGTATGTGTATTTGGTCTCCTTTTGAATTTCAATTGGTTTTGGACCTAAGTGGCAAAAGGCACACTTACCACTTAATGGGTTCCCTCACGTGGAGGGAATACCGAACATTTGTCTTGTCTGTTAAGCCATAAGAGATTTCTTATGGACCTGGGGTCTTTTAAGATATTTGCAACATAGACAAACACAATCATGGATATTAACTCTAGGTAAAAAAAGCAAGGCTCTTGCAAATTAATATCCCAAAGGTAGAGACACGTACAAGTGATTTCTTCCATTCCAATCATTCATGAACTCTTCTGGAGAATTAATTCTGATATTGGGGCAGCCAAAGATAAAGGAGGCTGTTTTATTATTATGCTTCGAATTCATGTTTCGTCATTTTAGTCCATGACAATTGATCAAAGAGCTATTGAGTTGCTATTCTCCAATTTGAATATTGGACAGCATTAACTTTAGTGAATACAGGGTTATAGTCTTTGTTAGCGAAACATAATTTCAGCTATTACTAACTCTATCCCAACTCCCAACCTTCATATACTACTAACTATACGGAGTCTAAAGATATGTTCTAGTTGACTCTTCCTTGCAGTATTCTTCGTCTAATTTTACATCTGACTTAGAAAGGCCTCGATTGTAATAAAGTGTCTCTATAATAGTTATAGTGAGAATATAGGGCAGTGGCGAGATTCAAGAAAGGAAAATAGGAGTCACACACTGCCAGGCTTCCCACTCAACATCCAACTGCCGTCGTAAACACTGACTGCATGTTTGATACGCAGTTTGATTGATGCGTAATAATAAAACCATATTAGAAAGTACAATGAACACTTTCTTTATATCATCTAATGTCATCTAATCCACTCCATTAGAAGCAACACGGCCATTACTTTAGGAAATTAGAATGTCTGGCATAAGAATTTCTATTAACAATAAAATTTTGCAGTTGCACACCAAAACTTATTTACTAACTAATTAGCTCCATTGCTGAACACCCCTTATGGATTAACAATAAAACTACAATGAAAATGGCACCAGAAAGTGAAAATAATTAGTATGATTAACAAATTCAATGAAGTTAATTCAAAAAGAAGGTCAAAAGTTTAAATGACTCGAGAAGAAAAGGCAGGCAGGAACAAACTTCTCTTGGCCTGCAGTGTCCCAAATCTGGGCCTTGACCATTTTGTTATCAATAACAAGAGTCTTTGTCTGGAATTCAACCCCAATGGTTGCCTTTGATTCCAAATTGAATTCATTTCTTGCAAATCTAGCCAGCAATTGGGATTTCCCCACTGCCGAATCTCCGCTCAATACAATCTTAAATACATAATCAATCTTCTGATTAAAATCCCCATATAAATTAGACATTGCCACCACGTTCTAAATCAAATGCGGTTATACACCTCCTTTTAACCAATCCTTCAAATATTCTGATTATCACCACATAACCTCGAAATATCTGAACATTTTTGCCTTTTAATGGATCGAGTGGGAAATCAAATGACGTTAAAATTTCGTGCATAACAGAGAATTGCGAGAAAAAGTCATGGGTAGGGTGAGATTTCACGTAGAAAAGAGAAAGAAATAGGGTTTGTTAAAAGGTTATCAATTTGAAGATTGGTTCATGGTAATTTGGAATTGGAAATTTTGCGAGGAAGAGCATGAAAGAGATCAACGGCAAGTGCGGGACCCATTAACCGTTTTTGTGTGCAAAGTACCCCGATTTAATTGTGTACCACGTGTGAACACTTATATGATATGAAATCTTTTTAATCCAATTTAAGGTAACATCTAGCTTGGTAAATAAACATTTTATTTCATGCCATTTAAAAAAAAAAAAAAAACACCCCAAGGAAATGATAATACTATAGTACACAGTTGTACCAAAAAATAAAAATAAATTGTAAAGACGATTGCTTATTGCCGAAATAAGGGGAAAGATGCACGAGTAACAATGATTTTGCAGTGTCGACAAGAGCTCATTGGCCATTGAAGATTTGGGTGACCTCATGTTACTTGAACAAGTGATTGTGTTACTTTTGGTTGAAAGATGGATATGTTATTCTTTTAGCTTAATGTTGAATTATTTTTTGCTACCTTGTAAATATGAGTTGGACAGTTATGTTAGTTCATGGTTGAGAGCTTTTGAAAGAAATTGTAGCATGCTTGAACATAAATTTGGTTCAAAGATTTTTACTTGAAATGATGAATTCCAAGATCATTGTGTGGTCGTATCACCTTACTGTTTCTTGTCCCGAACTCTCCATATTTTAGCACTCCGATGATCTTAATTCCGATCACAATGGAAGGGAATTGTTATCTACAATCTAAATGTTTTAATATCTTGTGGGGTGGGTCACTTTACATGGGCGACCCATGATCCGTATTTTTTAACATCTCCCACTTGCACATGATGTACTTGACTAGAACTATAAGTGATAATGAATATGAGACGTTAGATCCTTCTCAAGGTCTATCTCACAAAAAATCGTACGATCTGTAGGTAATATTAGAGCTCACAATACTATAAACCTGTTAGGGATATATAGTAGATCTATTAAAGGAACGTTACATCTCGCTATATCCCAAACTCATTTTTCAACATTAAATCAAGTATTTTTGATCTCTCAAATATTTATGAACATACTTGAAGTGTACATTATATCATTGTATTTACAATTATGTTCAATACTCTAAATGGTTAACACAATTGTCTTGTTGCTGAATATAAACATAAATATTGATCAAAATAGTTTTCCTTTCCTATTAAAATACTTCAACTTCAAATTAGCTACTTTCCTATACATGTTCCCTCAAATCGATTCAATCATAGTTAATGGTAACATGTTAAAGTAGTTACATCGAAATAAAATTTCGAGAAACAGTCAAAATTCATAAGTATATATATGTGGTTATATAAACCTCAAGTTCTCACACAATGAAGAAGCGAGGAACCAACACTCATTTACCTAATTTAGTTGTAAAAGCACACGTGGTATAAGATACGTGTTACAGTATTTTCTCCCTCTTAGGGTGTGTGTCATTTTCTATAAAAAATTAATAATAACGTACAGATCCTAGTTCAAGTATTTCTCCATACCTAATTGAGTTATCCTTATGTTCATTCCTTCAGGCAATCTCAAATCAAGAACTTGATCGACTAGTAAACATGTTGAATGGATAGCAAAAATTCATTTCGATTACTTCTAATAATCTCCTCTTGATATTTCATAAAGGCGATCGAATAATGTACATAACACATCACTTTTTCTCATCTAAGTACATCCCAAAATTATTTGAGGCGATTTTTCGTAAGAACGAGCCACTCTCAATCCGTTCGACGTATTTTATATATGAATGCAAATCATTATCTTGTAATCCCAACAATATATTACTTGTGAACTTCAAAATTTTCATCTATCGGCCTAGAATCTCAATCAAGAGTTTTTTGATGCACAAAGTAACATATACTATGCAATTCTAGATATTGACATTACTGACGAGTATATCTCTAAATATTTTCAAATTATGATGTTTACATATCATCATCATGTGAGTAGATATATCGTAAAGACATTTCTTTGCTAATATATCTCACAGAAATATCATTAAGTGCTTTGTTCCATCATGTTACTTGAGATCCTCAGCACATGAGATAATTGTATAACTACCATGGATCTCATGTTTTCATATATATTCCAATCAATTTCTTCATCACCAAGATGTATACTACAAGATATAATTTTTGTTACTGTATGTAGCAAAAGTGCACAGGTCTAACAATTATTTGTGCTCGACTAACTCTCATCCTTAGTTGACATTTGTATATCTATTCCAACCACAAGTCATTCCCTTTACAACAAATAGAATAACTGACAACAACACCCTTCAAGTATCACAATATTCTTTGTAAGGATAACATTGTTATCTACTGACTAAATCCATGACATGTCAAATGTTAGGACAATTATACAACATACTTCTAACTCTTAGCCGTATTAGATATGATTGTTTGAATATTTCTTTTGTACTTATATGAAGACTTATATAATCGCCTTCTAATATAGGAGTATCAATAAGGTAGCAATTTTACATTTAGAAATATCCTAGAATCTTTATCGTATATAACTCTTGTGGGAGCAAGAAAACTAGAATAATTTTTTAACACAAAATATACAATTTTGCTAAACCCATGTCATTCGATTCAAAGATTGAGGACAATCATTTTGAAAATGGTCTCAATACACTCGTTCTCATACTTAACCAATCCAATGTCATCAACTTCAAAATTAGAATTACAATCTACTATTATATCTTTACATGAATACAATGATTTTCATTCATAACAAAATTTGTATGAGATTTAAACTCTGTTAAAACTAGAACCACTATCAAGATAACTGTATTAGGCCTTGAGTGTAACTATAAAGTTATCACAATATTAAAAGGCCTTTAACATGAAATCTACAAGTCGAATCATGTGAATCTCTTCAATTAATTCTCATTTGAGAACAAAAATACACTCTTTAGGTCTATTTGGTGTAATTCTAAATTTGAAAACACGATTATGGCCAACATAGGTGTACAAAAGTGAATCTCACTGTAATAAACATAATTTATCTTACTCAATACACTCATATTGAGTATAACATTTTTCCAAAAAAAAAAAAAAATGAGTTTTATCTATCATAAATTCATTAGTATTCTACTTAGTTTTCAAAAACTTGAATGTTCTCAATAAACTTAATGTCCGATTAGAACTTTCTCTATATCCCAAATTATGTTGGAATTCTATAGTCTATATATACTTTCGTCATTTTCCTCAATTTTTCTCTTTGCACTCATATAAGTAAGGGATTTTCTAAACCAAGAATAATTGAGAAATAATAATTGAAATTAGAATGCTACCACTAGAAAACAGATTACTCTCATTTGAATCAGAAGCTTAAAACAACTCTTACGTAGTTGAATTAATTCACCAATACACATAATATTAATTTTACAAATATTTCTAAACCTTTCGCCCTTGAGAGGAAAAATATCAAATGTCACACCTCATGACTCAATATCCATCCAAAATCTCACTTAAAAAAACACCATTTGGACTGTCATATGCATCTCATAGAGACACATCTCATTCTCAAAAGACTCATGCTTCCAAACTCATTTGGAAAAATAAAAAACTTACATAGTTTATTATGAACCTAAGATAACCTATATTTGGTTAACTATATGTCCAAAGATTATACAATTTTGAAGGTACCAACATTGAGAGAACTCCACTGAGTAACGGACTGCAATTAACTAACACTATCTTCTAAAAGAAAATAAGTAAGTTGGATTGCATTATTTCAGACCTCATCACATTTAGCAATACGCCATTATTTCTATCCAATACACACATATAGTTTTGATGAACAAGGAATAGTCAATCCAGTAAGAATTTCTCTTTCATTACATAGATCATTAAACTATCGTGATAGAGATCCACGCTCTTAAATAGTTCTCAAAATCTTTATTTCCATTATCCGATTTTTACTCCACTTTAGGAAAGTCTAAATTAATACAATATCTTCAACTTATGAAAATCAAAAATACAGTTGAAATGCGCGAATCCATCAATTAATATAATGAAAATACGAGGTTTTATCTCTATAGCTCTTAATCATTGCCTACAAGAAAATTCAGATGGACTTAATATATGGAAGTTTAGTTTTTATAGTTTTAAATGATTTTCACAACTCAAAACTTCAACCATTGACAAATATCTAGAACTAAAATAAACATCACAATTATGAGTATGAACAGAACTACCACGTATAACTTCATATTAGAGACCACTCTTAGAAAAACAACTGAGATAATTTTAGTTGAGTCTTTAATACTATCGTAATATCAAACAATAGGTTAGTTTCTCCACCTTGCAACACTAAGTTAAATGTATCGGTCATATAAACCTTAACTCCATCTTTGTTATTGGACATTGGTATATATCTATTTTGAACCGATTCAAAGATTTGACAATAGACTAAAGGCACATCTTGATCTTACATAAAGTAGGTTTTTGACTTTTGAATCTACTATCCACATAGAATAAGATCCAATAAATAGTGTTTGACATGTAAACAACACTAAGGGAATATATTTAAGTGCAATATCCTTTAGCTTAAAACTTTCGAGCTAAGTGATTCAAAACTTTGAAGTACTTGAACCTTTATAATATTAATCCTCCACAAAACCACTTCATGTCCTTACTATCTCGTATGTTCTTCTTAGTCCATTTTCAGTCTCTTATCTATTCCGCATTTGTTTTAACTTGTATAATATTTAAGACCCAAAGTCCTATACAAACTAGAACATTACTACACAAGCATGCCATTGAGACTTAGCAATACCAAGTCACACGTCTTTAACTCTATACAGCGGGTAGTATCAATAAAGAAAATTAACGCTTCATTTTGTAAGTCTCATTGACCTTCAAAGTTCACAACTATTGAGAAGAGACTAGTTTGAAGTTACTAATCTAAAAAAAAAATGTGAACAACTAAAAATGTCAACATATATTATCCAACTCAGTTTAGTCACATTCGAGAATAAGATTATCTATAACAGAACTTATCAAATTAAAAGCTCAAGTACTAGAATCTATCTTTTTGCAGACTTGACAAAGTTCTTTATCTCTATTCTCTAGAGTAGTATGACCCACATTAGGTATTCTATTGTGTGGTTAATGTTCTCTAAGGCATCATGTTCTTCCACTTCACTAAAAACTTATCGTGCCAATGTTATCTTATTTAGCTTATCACCTTTATAAAGGTCGACAACTATAGATTTTTGATGACCTGATCTATCAGATTTTAAAGACAGTCATCCTTAATAATGCCCATTCATGCATATATACCATTTTGCATTAATGTAAATTAACGTCTATGATAGTTCAATGGTAGGTACAGAGTCAAAATTTCACTGTGCTCCCAATCATTATCTGCAATCCTATTGTTTCACTAT
>CAIGRN010102482.1:1921-15138 GCA_903798345.1 Fraxinus anomala
TTTTTTTTTTTTTTTATTTTAGGATATTATTTACCCACAATTTTTTTTTTTTTTTTTTTTTTTTGCAGTTTATGTTTATAATATTTTTGGAAGAGATTAGCATTTTTATTGAATTAATTACATCTTTGATGTATAATTTGTTTTATTTAACACTGCATGTTGATGACATTAAGCATTTGATTTAAAACAACTATATAAACAAAAGGAATATTGTTTAATGTAGTATATAGTTGAAAATGTGTGAAATCTACAAACTTGATTTATTAGAGTAATTCTTCTTTGTATAATGATAGAGGATCAGTAGATCTGTAATAGAAATCAGTATCTGTTTGGGCAGGTAGGTTATGGAATGACTTTATAAAAGATCAAGAGAATATTAACTCCATCCTTCAGGGGGCAAAGTTACGATGTTATTGTAAATATAAGTATAGCTGGTATGTAAAGATTTTTCAACTTCTAACATTTTTGTAAGTTGTGATCAAGGAAAACAACCACCCGTTGTCAATGCTAATGTGACATACATATTTATGAATTGGAGTGCTGATGAGTACGCAGCTGATATTGTATTTTTGCGGAGATCAGTATTCTTTGCTTCACTTCAGTGATGTAGAAACTAACTTTTAAATATGTCCTATTGCGAATTAGTTGCTTCTCTACCAGTTTACTTTTGTGTAACCAGGCCAAAAAAACACCTTCAACCCCTCCTCCAATGTAGATAATTTTGTATCAAGCATCTTTTTATCAAACCAGCATTTCAAATTATTATTGTTTACTTTTTAGCTTGAGACTAACTTGCTTAAATAGACTCAGTTCTTGGAAATGGCCAACTCTTTACTTTTCGAAGATTTATGGACTAAAATATGTATAATCCATATTGTTATATGGATTTGTGTACTATATTGTTTTAGGCATTTTGCAGAAGGCTAATTGTACAAAATATGATGGGTTTTTCTATTAATTCTGTATGATGTGCTCTGGTTTTAGAGTTTGTAGTAATTTGCAGATGGCACCTGTCTCCCTTTCTCAAAATGAACACGCATTCGCACTCATGCACGCATGCTGCAAAATAGAATCTGTATACCGTACTCCTTTTGTTTTTCCAATAGAAAACATAAATTCATTGTTGAAAAACAGAGGCAAGAATATCAGAGAACGAGGGGTTGTTGATACAATCTCTTTCTTCTTCCTCTAGTTAGCTGGAAGCTTGTGAGCCTTCAGTACGGGTAGTAATTGTAGTTAACCATATCTACTGGGTACATTTCCCTACGTAGTCTGAGCTCTGCATCGATATGCCGAGGCAATAATATGCTCTGTCTTTTCTATGGTCTAATACCTATTGATCCACCCAGTCTTCATCTATTGTTGAAGGGGTGAGGGAGTTGGCCTTTTCTAACTAATGGGAAGATCCTTCATCTTCACACCTTAGATCAATTTGATGAAGCTACATATCAAATTGAGTTATGATTCTTTTGTATTAACAAAAACTTATTACTGAATGCTCTCTGGTTTAATCTGTTCTCTTATGACTTGCCATTTTTATTTCCTTCTTGAATCTTCTTTCTCTAGAAATATTCTGTAGCACATTACTTTTTAATAATGTGTCAATAATATTATGCTAGTACTTCTTTAGATAAAGACTTGATTAATGATATACCTAAAAATCTTTCTAAATGATATGTGGTTTCAGGGCTTGGGTGCTAATTTAAGTGGAAGCGATTGCTGTTACATGGTAGTTTTTCAGTATGGTTCGATTGTCTTATTCAACGTCCGTGATAATGAGGTCGATGGATATCTAAAAATTGTTGAAAGACATGCTTTAGGATTGCTCCCTGAGATGAGAAAGGATGGTATGCCCATATTCTGTTGTCAAACTTGTGCATAACCTCTGTCAAGTGATTGTGATCATACACTAATATCAATCATTGGCCAGTTTTTAATAACTGATTTAAACCTTCTTCTCGACGCCCTGCTAAAGCTGGCCTCAAAGCCTAATATATCTTACTTTAAAAACAAAAAAAAAAAATTATTAATTTCATATCCAAGAGAAGTAGTAAAGTGATGTGTTGCACATATTACTGTCCAACTCATTTTGATTTCATGATTTATAGTATCATAGATGACTGATGACAATCACAGAAAATAGGTATGTCAGATATTCAACAGTTTATCTCTGTGTTATTAGGATCTTAGCCCAGATATGCATCTGGAATCAAATATGCGTATTAATTGGTACTTGAATTTGTTCATATTTTCATTAACCTATATAAGCATTTGATAACACACTGTTGTGTATCTTTGTTGGCCACTTCTGTATGTTTCTCTATGCTTATGGAAAAAAATAGAGTATGAGGTGAGAGAGAAGCCAACTTTGAACACATGGATGCAAGGTGGGTTAGATTACATAATGCTGCAGTACCTAGATATTGATGGGATCCGTACTATTGGTAGTGTTCTTGGTCAAAGTATTGCTCTTGACTACTATGTGCGTCAGGTAGGTATCCTATCAACATCCATGTTTCACCCATATGGTGGTGCTACTCTATTGGTTATATCTTGTCAAGCTCTATGCGTGCTCTTTCAGGTTGATGGAATGGTTGCAGAATTTACTGACATCAATCGTGGGATGGAGAAAACTGGAACTTTTGCAATGGAGAGAAAAAAGCTCTTTCAACTAGTTGGAAAGGCCAATTCCAATCTTGCTGATGTAATTCTTAAGCTGGGTCTTTTCGAGAGGTAATCCTTTCAAGAATATTCTGTAAGAAAACAAGGAATTCATATGTTCTCATTATTGTCCTCGTACTATAGCATTTGAGAAATTTTTTTTTCAGCAAATGAAATCTCTTCTGGGCTTTCAACTGAATAACCATGTTCAGTGATTTATTTTTTTGCTTTCTTCCTATTTTTTAATTGCCCGCTTACCTTTAACTCAGCAAAATTTTAAAGCCATATCTGTTATTAGTTGATCTACCAAGAAAATAAATTGTGATATCTGTAACTCAAGCAACTTCTATCCCATGTTTTCACAGTATATTGTGATATCGTTAAGTGTCTTTTAGAATATCTTGACGTTTCATTCTTCTCATTGAATTTGGTTGGCCTCAAGTTTTCAAAATCTTGTGTGCCAAAATCAGCTGTATAACTACATCACCTCGTGGAATGATAGTTTAGCCTTCTAAGGTTTGTTTTGGCTATTCACACTTAGTTGTTGAGATGGGACTTTTATATCTGGGCTTTGTTATTTCACCTTTAATTGGCACTTCTTTGGTATGGGGGGCCTGATAGTAAAATATCATGTTAACTGAAGTATTGGAGATGATTTCCATCAGGGTCGTTATTATTTGTGGGTTCTTAAATTAATCTGTTAACTGCCTCAAAGCTCCAATTTCCTAATCAAGAACATCTTCATAAAGCCAAATTAGAAAAAACCCTGTAGTCGAATAGTTAATTGTTGATCTTAGGAACCTAGTGATGCCTATAGGAAAGAATTTGAGGGATCTGACTGTATTAAGAATTAGCATTTTATTCAAATTAACTAGTAAGTTCCCTAGATAACTACTTGAAATCTTGTTGGATAATATTTAGTTATAATATAGTGACAAAAGTTCTTTTGCGAAGATAAACTCTTTAACTTAAATCTGGCTAATTGTTATAAATATCAACATCATTAATAATAATTAGCTAAATGACTGGAAACAAGAATTGTATGATGTGACAAGATAAGGGTTTTCAGTTTTGTGTTTTGAATTCATTTTGGGTTTTGTGTTTTGAGATTATTGAAAATGTGTTCTTTTTGACATTTTGAAAATTGTTTTGAAAACACTCAAAACGTTTTTTGAAAATTTTGACTTGATTATAACTAAAAACACTCAAAACGAAAAATTGTAAATTTTGAATTTTTTTTCAAAAACGCGTTTCCGAAAATAGGAAAGAGAACGTATTTTCATTGTTTTGGAAAATCGAAAACAGAAAACGGCTTGAAAATGGTAAAGAGAATAGGCCCTAAGTTATCGAAGTCTAATCGCCTTTTCTGAAATCAAAAGACAAAAGAAACATAGCAGCTGGTCGCATGCAATGCAATGCCAGCGAGAGTTTTTATTTTCTCCTACTCTCTGGCCAGAGACAAATAATGATTTACTGTGGACAATCAAGTGGTGCACTACAATCCTGTTTAAGAGGCAAATACAACACAGAAATCAAACACAAGTTTACATGGAAAGTATTAAGATGAAATATTGGTAGTATTGGCAGATCTGAGTTTACTTGTCCATTAGCTTTATTTTCCATATTTTTTAATTTTGTTAACTTCTTTAGATAGTAACAACTAGTGGATTATTTCCAAATCCTAGAAATCTGGCATTTTATCTGTTACCTTATTTACAGATTTAATGAACTCTTATGTACAGTGTTTAAGCTTGCATCTCTATTTATTTAAACAGAAAGTTTCCATCTCCTGACATTCTTAATGGTATCAGCCTCTTAGAGTTTTGGAAACTATTCCTTTTTGAAGCCTTTATTGTTGCTATCCAGCGTTCATTGCTGTGGTGTTCTTTGCAGCTTTCATTGCCACTGCTTTTGTCTATCCCTTTATTTAAACAGATCTTTACATATTTTATGAAAGCCTACAATAAACAGTGACAGCACTGTGGCAGCCACTAACAAACCTACAATCAACCTTCCATTCTTTTTTTAAAATCCAAACATCCAGATGGAACACATCCAAATTGAATATATGGAACTATATGGAATGGTCAATCATGTGAATCTCGTTATTAGCACACATAAGATCAAATGCATCGTGGTATTGCTAAGACACCTCGATGCATGGAAGATCCTTGTATGATATTTGGGAAGCTGAAATTTCGTTGGAGTACCTTGGTACTCCATTCTATACAACCCAAAATTTACTTTCTTCTATCAACAACTAAGGATGCTTAGGAGTCAATTTCAAGAACCTACTCTAAGGGAAGTATGCATCTCAAAATTTTGAGATAAAGAGTCAGGTTGTCAACACCAAGCAAGGCTCTTCTAGTGTCACAGATTAATACAACTCTCTTATTTTTTATTTTATTTTATTATTTTTTATTTTTTTTGGGACTAGATCTATATCAAGATCTGGAGATGAAGTCCAAGGAAAGGGTTGCTTTCCGTAACCTAGATGATGCCTTCACAAAGAACTAAACTAATGGGAGGCAACTCCAGGGCTCCTATATCGGAAAATTTAGCTACAACCACCTTTAAATCTGGCTCCAATTTAGGGGACAAGAAAGCTACACATAAGGACAATCTTTGATGCGATTACTGTCAGAAACCAAGGCACAAAAGAGCTGTATGCTAGAAGTTGCATGAGTAACAAAACTTGAAAATTTGAGCAAAGAACTATTTGCCAAAGTTGGACAGACACATCAAACTGCAACATGGGAGAGATACAAGATGCCCGTATGTCCACTAAAAATGATGTGGGAAAAAGTATAGAAAGCTATTGAACTAGGTAGACAACCAAAACTCAGAATCTGGTTTGGGTCAAATCTTGCCTTGTTGCCTAGTCATGTAATATTTATACCTTTATCTGGGGTGAAAGACATGTTTTTCTTTGTACAGCTCCCATCAAGGAGAAATATGGGATGAAGGGGAGTGGAAATAGATTTGTCAGACATTCTTCGGTAATACTGAATATTTCCTATTTTTCTGAAGGAAACTTACAATTTTGGATTGGGCATTTTGTTGCTAATTTCATTGGTACAGGGATTTGTTACTGGATGCCATCTGTCTGTCTATTTGGAGATAAACAGCAATGTGGGGCTTCCTCAGCAGGTTGAATTTGTTAGCCGTTAGCGGGGTTCGATTTTGTGTAATTGAAGCGATTGCCAGTGTGATTTAATCATACATTATAGATGTAGGTGCCCTTCTATAAATACTGGTGACTTAATGATGATAGAGCCTTAAAGTGCGGAATTTCAAATTATAATGGAGTCTTTTTCACCCCATACTTCTTGATCTTACTCTCTTAGGGTGGCTGGTTTAATTATATTTGAGAGCATGCATTACATGCTGAATAGGAAATTACTGGTTGACTTTTGAAATTTCCACTTCTAGTGGCAACTTCCAAGCTTGTTATGGAGCTCATCTTTAATTGGAAATGGGAGTTATTATTTGACTTGTGATTAGGCATACACTGCAAAATTCTAATTTATTTCTCAAAATTCTTTAAACTGATTAGGAAGACCCTTTGGCCTGGAAGATGATGTTGATCTGGGGAACCTGGAAGGATAATGTTTTTATGGTTTTAATTTTAATTTTCAATTTTTGCTTTATTTTTCTGAGTCATATCCAACATATGTTTACCTTGAGGGGCTAGGACTATTTATTTTGCCTTTTTAATTGTTTAAGAAGATTATATATATATATATAACAGAATCTCACATACGTCGTCTAAGATGAAATATAATGTAGACGACCCTTAAAGTTAACAAATTAATCTTCTTAAACAATTAAAAAGGCAAAATAAATATATAATTTTATTTTTTTTGTTATTGACGTGCATTTGTTGTCATAATAGTTTTCTCTTCCAACATACTGCCCACTTTGTGTCTATTTTTATGAATATCTTTATACAATTGTCATGCATTTGTATTGAGAATAGTTCTCTCCAATGTACTATCATAAATTATATAGTATTCGTTAGTCATTTGTTTTACATTCTGTAGGTTTTTCTACTAATATTATATTTCCTAATTTATTCAGATCAGACATAGCATGGAAGGATGCCAAATATGCTCAAATTTGGGAGTATCTTAGAGATGAATTTGAATTGACTCAGAGATTTGCTAGTCTTGATTTTAAGTTGAAGTTTGTTGAGGTATTACATTAATCTTTTTATACTTCATATATGTTGCATAATTTACTTCTAATGTAAATGATTGTAATATTTGATGTCTTTATTTTCCATTGCAGCACAATATTCGTTTTCTTCAAGAAATTCTTCAGAACAGGAAGTCAGATTTTCTGGAATGGCTCATTATCGTACTAATAGGTGTTGAAATCATCATCTCTGTCTATAATATTGCCCACTAGTCATCAATCACATCTTTATAGAACCAGCTTCTTGTAATGCGTGAGCCATGCGATGTGCTCATTGCAGCTGCACTCTGCTGTGTATATATTTAATTGATCTGCCATTATCCAACTCGTCATTAATATCCTTTCGGTTCCCTGTAAACTTTTGATTGAAAGCCCTTTAGGGATTTGTTTATCACCAATTATACCGTAGTAGTTTTTGATCTATGTGACTTTTTTCTTCTCACATGAAGGAAATAGAATCCTTTTCATATATATCGGGTAATAGATTATTGGTACTACCAACGGCATCCTTCTTCCTGGTAATTTTAAAAGTTCTCTTGAATGCTTTGCTTCTTAGTGCTATATTAGTAATCTCAAGATGTGTGCATGAAAGATACCTGTCCAAGGCTGGCTCATTCGAGCACATTCTGGGCTCTTCTTCCTTCTTTTATCATTTGCTCTACATGGAGTTCGCCCTAGTCATTTTACATCCATATCTACGAATGTTAATAGGTTTTTTTTTCCCCTGTTTCGGGTCTATATGTGGGATACAGTTTCCCGATCTTAGATGAAATTCCTGGGAACAAACCTTCCAAAGTAACTCGAGTCTTCAGTCATGTTTCTGAATCCTTTACTGTGCCATGCTAACTTCAGTTATTGTCTATTTGGAGTTTATTTAGTCTTGAGATTTTTCTGCGAAGTGCTCCATGCAATTATTATTATTATTATTAATATTATTATTATTAATTTTTTTAAGGGAAACTATCGAGTTTCATCTAAAATGCTGGGTGATAAGAAATTTCGGAAACAATCTGTACTGGGGTAGTAGCAAAGAAAGCAAGCTGGTGTGCCCAAGAATGTATCGCCACAGCCCACTACCTACCCCTCTAAACAGACTCAATATATCAAGGACTCAAGCATGAGGTTCCAACCTGGGCCCAGTACAGAGAGGTTGTGCACCACCAAAGAGAGAAACTCAACATCGAAAATGTCTGGCCTACTGTCCCAAGCAAACTGCAATCCATAACGAAGAGCCATAGATATTGCAACCTCAGGATCAAAACTGCCCCTAAAACCTCGAGAAATGTTGCATGACTATCACGAATGATAACCCTGGCACCCACAAAGACGTCTGTAGTTTGAACAGCTGCATCTACATTTAGCTTGAGAAGCTCGACAGTTGGTTTAACCCAATACTGGGTGGTCCATACTGCACCAATATGGACCATCTTATTCGAAGGGGTACTTTTAAAATTTGATTTAGTCAACCTTCCTAATTTTCACATTGCATTTTCAACAATTGCATATTTTCACAATAACCTTTTTAGTGTTAAAAAGACAAAGATACTCTTAAACTTGTTATACAATTACAAATATTGTTTTGTTTAAATGACAATACTACCATTTTATTTAACAAGTAAAAAGTAAACACTTTTCACTAAAAGTTTTAAAATCAGCTAACTATTCTTATTTGTTTATTTCAACGCAGATAAAAACTTTCTTATTTTTCATTTGCTTCAACCTCAGAATCTCAGAAATTTATCAAACGCTGAACAATAATTTTTTTATATCTATCACTTCGAATCGATAAGTATATTTACATATATTTAATTTCGTTTTCGTTAAATTAATATGCTTTTTTTAATTGATAAATCTTATTTCGACATAGAATAATATGTAGATAAATATTTTAAAAGGATCTATAATTTTTTTAAAACATAAATAAGGAAAAATCCATTTGCATGTATATTTTTTCAGGCTAGATTCATGACAATGTATAATAATCGGTCTGACTATTTTTTTAATTAAAAGTTCTGTTGCCTAGGGACTGGGTAGATCTTCCGACTACATTTTTCTTATAATTAAAAATTTTGTTTCGTCATGTAGATATGGCTGCAATTTCGATTTGTTACTTTGGTGATTTCTAATTGGATAAAAAAAATCTATGGGTACAAACGAGGGATATACGTGGTGGTATTCCAATTTTCATAACATCGAGTACATCATCTGCAGAAATGTATCATGATTTAGAAAACAAGCTAATGTCGATCCCCCTCAGTACGATATAGAACTGAAATTTCAATTTAACGAGCATTCATCATTTTCGATTCCACCTATGAAGGTTACTTTAGATGCTGAAATGAATTATCTATTTGAATTGAACAAAATGCATACGACTCCTCTTTGTGTGACTTTAAGAATATCGTCGAAGATGAACACGAAGATTCGAATGGAGGGGATCACAATGCCAATGATTTTTGGGACACGGTAGAGATAGCTCGTGAGGATGATGTAGTTATTCTCGATACAGTTGTTCATCATCGTGATTTCGTTGTTACGCATAGAATTCTCTCGATAGTTCACAACAACGAGAATGAAAATGAATTTACAAATACTTATACAGTTGTTCCTCACAATGATCTCACTATTACGCATGGAATTCTCTCGATAGTTCAAGACATCTAGAATGAAAATGAATTTACAAATGAGGACTTGATTGCTTTGTCCTGTTAGAGACATGAATAGGGTGAGAGCTCAGGGGCTAGATCAAGTGGATCGTCATCTAATTCTTCACGTGTGGTTTCCGATTATGATGATTTGTATATCGAGCAACTATTTGAAACAAAGAAGAATTTGCAGGAAGCTGTGCACCAGATTGCACTGAAATACAATTTTGAGTTCAAATTGAAGAAATCAAACAAGTTATTGTTGACAATTATCTGTGTCGACGACAGTTGTCATTGGCATTTACTAGGGACAAAAATGGACATGAATTAGTTATTTATAGTTCGCAAGAACATATTTGCTAAGTAGGAATTCGCCGACATGATTATAGGCAAACTCGAGCATGATTTATTGATAATTTATAAGTATCAAGATCCACAAATGATCTACAAACCTTCAGACATCATTAACGATGTTCATCGAAAGTACGGAGTGGTCATGAGCTACTATAAGGCTTAGAAAGCCAAAGAATGCTCTTTGGAAGATTTAATGGGCTCATCTGAGGGAAGTTATATTAAATTGGCCAAGTATTACTATAACATGGGAATAACTAATCTTGACTCAACATTTTTTATTGAGACGGAGGGCAAGAATTGATTCAAGTTTTTCTTCATGTCTCTTGGACATTGCATTCGGGGATTTCGAAATGCAACGCGACCTCTAAATCTAGTCGATCATACAAATCTGAAACCTAGATACGAATGCAAGTTGATTATTGTTGCATGTCAAGATGCCAACATTCAAATTTACCCTCTTGCATTAGACATAGTTAATAGCGAAAATGATCTGCTGATACTTTGGTTCTTCACAAAGCTGAGGGAAGTAATTGATCGGGGACCATCTATAATAAATGGTATCGCTGAAATTTTTCCCAAGGCACATCATGGATATTACATTTACCATATACAAGGCAACATGAAGACTAGGTATATGGGTAAAGGCATCGTATCATTATTTAGGAGAGCGACAAAAGCTTACAGTATTGAAGAGTGTAATAAGTTCATGGTCGAAAAATATGAAGTAAATTATCTCCGGCATGGGATTATCTAACAAAAATCGGGATTGAACATTAGACGCGGTCACATTTTTCAGAACGTCGATACAATATGATGACATCAAACAATGCAGAGTCTCTCAATGTATTATTCAAGAAGGATCAAAAGTTACAAATCCTCACAATGATTGAGAACATTCGTAACAAGTTGTAGTAGTGGTTTCACAACTGACATGTAGAATCACAGAGCTGCACAAGCGTGCTAACCCCGACTCAGGAGGATAAACTCTTCAAGGCTGTAGAGGTTGCATGAAAGTTGAATGTAAAACCACTGTATGAGTTGCTCTTCTCCGTGAAATATACACGGCATATGGCATACATGGTGGACTTGATTGATATCACATGCACTTGTAGTCGATTTCAGTTGGAGAGTTTTTCATGTGAGCATGCAGTCGTAGTGGTTATGAATAGAGGCTTTGCAGCGAGAACCTTATGATCTTCTTATTACACGGTTGATTATTGAAGAGCAGCATATGTTGATACCATATTTTCTCTAACAAATGAAGCTGAGTGGAAAATTCCCGACCATATTCTCTCATTTAATAGTTTGTTGCTATTCAAAATTGAACTGCGTGGTCCTGAACGTTCACGTATGTCTAGAATACCATCTAATGGAGAGTTCCCTCGACCGCGTAAGTGTAGCAAGTGCAGAGCAACATGACATACTCGTCAATTTTATACAAGTAAGATTCCTCTAAATGACAATTAAAAGTATATGTAATCTATCAATGTTAATCTTCGACAACAGTTTTATGTTTCAAATCAACTTTTAGAAAGTTGCGGTTTGGTCTCCATACTTTGTTTTCATACAACTAAAATAATATACAATTTATTACGGATCACAATGGACAATTAAACAGACAATAAACAAGATACAATACACAACGACTTTACATTAAATAATCAATATTTATAATTTCGAATAGTACAATATATAATATTAACGGATCACAATTAAATTTATATAAATCCCACACTAACTTCTTCCTCCAATTTTGTATCCAGGATTGAATGATTTCATCAACTTTATATGCTGTATTCAAAAATTTAATATACTTGATTACGAACATGCCACAATCACCCCTGTAATTAATTAATAATGGGTTAGTTCAAAAACATATAGCTAAAAACTAACATATCGCTCGAACGATAAGCTGGCGACAGATGAGCGATGCACTGTCGCTCGAGCAAGAGCTCGACGAGAGGTGGGCGACTGTGTTTCTGTTTTTGTCACTCGAGCGCCACTGGGCTAGAAGCTAGTGAAAATGCGATGCTGTGTTTCTTCTCTTTTCATACTCGAATCCTAGACCTCATAACTCAACTTGTACAAATTGCACCCTAAGTCCTTGACTTCTACAACACATTACAAATTAGTCATTTTGTCTACAAAATCACCGACACTAAAAACTTAACGGATCCCTTTTTTGATCCTCACAATTCCATCAAAGTATATCAATTCCCTAGAGAATAGATCACACTATTAGTGAAATTAGGTGACGAGCCTCAGGTGTATCAAGGATATATGAATTTCTATGTTTTGGATGAAAAGTTAGTTTATAACGGAATTCTTTAACAGCCTACTATGAGACAAGCAAAAATAAAAATCTCTCTTCATTAGTTACGTGTTAAGTTTTCTACTAATAGAGACGGAAACTCTATAAGATATGATTATGGAATCGTGAGATGAATTCATTGCAATGATCTAACAAAGACTACCTCACAAATCCCCAAGAGATGTAATAGTAATAGTGGTAACCCTAGTAAAATTAAAAGTTGATGACTCAATCAACTCTCGCATAACGATTGTACTCCCAAAGTAGCAGCAATGGAAGAATTAGAATGTTTTCCTGCCATCGAAGTTGATGCCATTAAAATTTAAAAATTGGCAAAAAATTTGATTGAGCCTATGAAATGCCGGTTAAAAAGTTTATTGAAAGCAAACTCTGATGTGTTTGTTTGGAAATATATTGACATGATAGGCATAATTCCCATTGTGGGTTGCCACTTCTTGAAAATTGATCTCTAAGTAAAACCTAAGATGCAGAAAAGACAACTAATGAATCTGAGAAATATGAAGCATTGAAAAGCAAAGTTGATAAGTTGTTGGAAAATGATTTTATTTGTGAAGCTGAGTATCAAGTTCGAATATGTTACCCGTTGTTAGTCACAAAAGAGTAATGATATATGATTAACTTACCAAGATTTTAGGACTTGCTTTAACATACTACGAAAACATCGAATGGAATCAGCCCATTAAAATGTTGCTTTGGAGCTATATTCGTGAAATTCTTAGGCTTTATGGAAAGTTAGAAAGGCATTGAAGCGAATCCTGGTAAAATCTGAGCCCTAATTGAAATGTGATATCCGATAAAGTCTACAAAGGTACAAAGTTTAATAGGAAGGGTCGCAGCCTTAAGCTGATTTGTTTCACAAGCTACTGATAAATGCTCACCATTCTTCCAAACATTAGGAGGAGGAAAATATTTTGAATGGATTGGAAAATGCACCTTGAAGGAACACCTAGGAAAAGCCCCACTACTAGCCAAGCCACTAAATACGAATAAGTTATTTTATACCTGATATTTTCTAAAGTAGCAGTAAG
>CAIGRN010102552.1:0-10904 GCA_903798345.1 Fraxinus anomala
ACGTGTAAAACCGCCCTTATCAATAAGTAGGGGGTTTGTTTGAGGGATTGAAGAGATAAGACCGTAAAGATAAGATTTCGACGCAAATATGGGTCTAAAGATAGTTTTTTCCTAATAATTTATACTGTTCAAATGTGTAATTAAATTTCTTGTTCTGTGTTTGTCTTTGAAGATTTAAGTTGTCGAGTAAAAATCAAAACATATAAATCTGGGTATATACATACAAAAATGTGTGTGTGTGTGTGTGTGGCATTGAATGTTAAAATGGATAGTAGTGGATGTGTTACCTGGAGGAGGATGAGAAACGACGGCCATTGCCTCTTTAAGGAAGGTGGAAGAGAAGTGCCGCAATTTTCAGTTGAAGTGAAGTGGCTGGCAGTGATTAGCGTGGTATTTTTGGGTTTTGGGTTTATTTTTGGGGTGGGTGTGGAATTAACGTTTTCTGTCATACTGGACTTCGAGTTCTAATTTTCCAAAGGTTTGGGATCATTATTGGCACAAACTGAAAGTTAGAGTAAAGTCTGCAAAAAAAAATTCAAAGATTTGGAACCTCTGCTACATATCCCTTAATATTATCCAACCCACCACTTCGTCACAATTTTAAAATTTAATCGACTAATTGATTTGAAAAGTTCTACAATAATTTGGATATTTAACCCTCATAATTTTGATGTGTAGAAAGTAAATACATCCTCTATACTTTGCAAATTTCAATGTCGACAAATGGTTGAAATTGAGTAGTTATGGTCATGTAATAATGTTCTAGATAAATAAAATCGAGTATTATGCATTAAACAATACAAAGAATTAAAAAAAAAAAATCAATGCTTTACTATGTTAATATTTAATAATACTAATATGTATGTCATATTATTTATTTTTATTTTTATTTTTATTTTTTTTTATACCCAGGTGTCCTATTTGATATAATCGTACAATGAAGGATGGTAAAGAAAAGGTATTTGAATGGTAGGGTTTACCGCAATTCGATTCTCACCAGTTTGTATAGATTACGGTCTCTTGTTATAAGAAAATGATTTGATTTCTTGCCTCACCAACTCATCGCCTAAGCTTGAAGGGGATTCATTTGTAAAAGATGGAGAATCCTCCACCTGCTTGCAACGAGAAGTAGTCGCTTCACTCCCGTCGTCGTGAATTCCAAAGAATTATGTCTGATCTACTTGAGAACAATTTATGCGTTCTCATTTTTCATACGATTCGCTTCTCGTAATAGTTTGAGCAAGCGTGCTTAACCTTAGTGGTAAAACATTATTAAATTGTACATTCAAGTTCTCAAAGATAAGAATATAGAATGTATAACATCACCTAGAGCGGGTATGTTACCTTACTAACCAAGCTTACATCACGTGCAAGATCAGTACGCGATAATTTCAAATACTTTACATGAGAATCACATAAATTTCAAATGTTGAAGATATTACAAATGGACTAAAATATCTTTTATTCATGTAATGCTACAAAAGCTACAACACAGTAATATGATTCTTCAACAGCTTCATTCTGTCCAAATTTTCAGACATCTTAGCATTGCTTTTTAACTACCTTCTTGTGTATTCGTCCTACTATTCGATTCCTTCCCTCGTTTGCAACAATCTTCGGACATAGCCTTGCACAACCAAAGATTTTGAGTATGTAACACGGGATCGTAAGCTTTTTACCAAAAAACCGATAATAAAATTTGGTGTCATATAACTAGTAGCAGAATTCTTCATACCTTCAAAACCTGTCATTCATGGTTCGAAAGATGGGACCTGATCCATAGGAGCATGGAGAACCCGATATACTGTTCTATCGACTATACCTCTGTAAGGATCTTCCTTTCTCTTTTTCATCAAATAAGCCATACTATTTTCAACTTCAGATTTTATATGCAAATAGAGTTCTTTTGCGTTACTTCTGTCCTTCAACATATCTCGTCTTCCCTTTGTTGGAATAGGCTTCCGAAACAGATAGTAAACACGGCCAGGGATTTTCGGCAGAAGTCCCGGGAGATATAAAGTTTGGTTGGCAACCTCCCCACTCATTCCAGTCCTGTAATCAGATCATGTTCAATGTCCTTAGATGTAGCTTCGATTTCACAACTACAAGAGCACAACATAGTCTACCAAGTTTTGAGCAAATATTTAGGAGTCGAAACACTGGTCGTTGTTGAACTTTTAGCAAAATTTTCATATTGGTCACTAATTTCATTTTGTTCCGAGTTGGTCACTCAACTTCAATTTTGTTTCATGTTTCACTAAATTTAAACATGCACCTTTTCCATTAGTCAAACTAACTCATATGGCTGGAGTAATTTAAGTTCAGTGAATGTTTAAATTTAGTGACAAACTTGAAATAAAATGAAGTTTATTGACAATATAAAATTTTCACTAAAATACTAGTTACGACCTGTGTATTTAACCCAACATGACGGTACAAATAATATTGTCCATGTAGATTGTTTACCTTACGTTTAGATCTTTGTACTGCTCATTATCTCTTCTAATTTTGTCGCCTATATTTGGAATTCTCATCAGGTCATCACAGTCCAGAACCAACTGCCAATAAAAAAAATCAAATGAGATATCAATTTCACAAGGAGAATATTTGTAAACTACTTAAATTTCACTCCCACAAATAGGCACAAGCACATAGATGTTAAGTGTGGACCAATATACAAATATGCATATTCTGAGCAAAGACACAATGTAATTTTCATCAGAGAATTTTCGGGGTTTCACAGTCCAAAAAATACAATGCTTCCGAGCGTGTGATCACTTCAACATATATCTGAATATACAGGGTTATGCATGAACTTGTGGTAGAAAAGTTAGTGTTGAGATCACCAGCTTCTCATTAATGGCCGATCTTTGAACTAGAACAAGGCAATCCAGCTGGTAATCCTGAGCCATTATAGACCCTAAAGTCATAGCCATAGGCCTATAACCTCCTTCCAAGGGACGAGATGATTTTATGATTTATGGGTAAGAATTCAGATTTCCTTGGTCCTCAAAAACTAACTTCATCCAGTTGGTTTCATCTTTGTGGTGTCCCAAAATAAGATCCCCATTTCGAAAAGTTTACTAAAGCTTCCTCATGTTGTCCCTATGTAGCTGGTTACATCAATATTTTATAGCGCTACTAAATGTCATGTGAATGTGATAACGAAAAGCCGGAAGTTGGAATTTAGAAACAGACTATTCTTTTCAGAGAGTACAAGCAAAGAAACTATCGAAGATAATCCATTGCAAGACGTGAAAGATTGTTTAATATAGTGAATCAATAAAAAGAATAATTACCTCTGCTATGTCATCTTCTCCAACAACTCCAAATGGTACAATTGTCGCCCCAAATCTTGCTGCCATCCTGACAAATTCTGGCTGTTCGGGCCAAAATAATTTATACTCTTCGCCCTGGAATAAGCATCAATGACAAGATTGGTACTAGTTTTAAGATGTATATGCTTACATAAATATTTCATTTTAAGAGCATCTCCAATAGACTCTTTAAACATGAGATGCTCTCTATTTTAAAGAGTCAACATTTAAAATCATGCTCCAAGAGACTCTTTAAATTAACATTTTAATTTAGAAAGTGGGTTTGACTCTCCAAACTTGGAGAGCTAACTCACTCCCTATAATTAAATGCATTCAAAGTGTTTCAATTTTTAATGTATGAAAACAATAAAATAATCTAAATAAAAGTTAGTTAAAATAAAAGATAAAGAAAAATAATAAATATTTTTTTAGAGTGGTAAAATTAAGTGTTAAATATAAAGAGATTGTTGAAGTTCTTCAAAATTTTAACTCTCTAAATTTATAGATGCTCGATAGAATATGCTCTAGAAAATAGAGAGTCTATTGGAAATACTCTAAAATTGGATATAAAAGATATAAAATAAAATAGAAAGAAATGAAAAGATAAGTACCCACCTTGCGATGTAAAGCCTCACGAGCACCACCAGGATAAAATGAAAATAATAAAATAATCTAAATGAAAGTTAGTTAAAATAGAAGATAAAGAAAAATAATAAATATTTTTTGAGAGTAGTAAAATTAAGTGTTAAATATAAAGAGCTTGTTGGAATTCTTCAAAATTTTAACTCTCTAAATTTATAGATGTTCGATAGAATATGCTCTTGAAAATAGAGAGTCTATTGGAAATACTCTAAAATTTGATATAAAAGATATAAAATAAAATAAAGCCTCACGAGCACCACCAGGATAAAGTAGCACATGTGATTTTGTTGCGAGCAATTTGAAAAGATTGCCTGCACTTACAGGTAATCCACCATATAACCTCACAGCGTCAAAGATGGAAAGCTCCTTGTTTTCACTCTCAACGAGCTGTGAAAACAATGTTGGGTGTGCTATACCACGAACCAAGATCTTCTTCTCCATAAGATATTGTTCAACTAATGGAATGAGTTCCAAACCCATAAGCATGTGATAACCAACCAATATGACTGGACCTTCATTCGGAACACCTGAGAGACCTCTCACTATCTTCCCATCTTCAGTAGTAGACCACATCACAGGACCAGTATAATTGCGAAGCCATCTGCATTGCATTATATGGAAATACAATCTTTAAAAAAATCAAGTACAAAAGAGTTAAATATGCAATTAGACATAGCACGTCACAAAGATTTGCCTAGTTATCTACCAAGAATTTTTCATATATTCTGTTTTGATCTGTGTGCAGAATAGAAATTTACTAAAATTATCTTTAGGCCATGCAACTAAATTCAACAGAAACAAACATACAAAGATTATGATAATAAAGTTATGGGCTATGATTGAAGCTTGGACAAGTGACAACACCTTACATATTTCATTGAATTAAAACTAAAATGAATTAGTAGTCAGAGAAGATGAAAATCTAGGAAGAAAAAAATTTATGTCCATTTACCCATTGCCCAACAGTGTTTGCTTAAATTCCGACTTGCTGGGAGGTAGAAAATCCGAAACAAAATCATGATTCCTCGAACGACGGTAAGTGCAGGTACCTTTGATAATGGTTAATAGATTAACTCCATCTTCCTGCATGAGAAAAATTTGAGATAGATCAATACATGAAAGGTATATATGACTACAAAAATAATCAAATCCCATCCAATTTATGTCCAGGATTTCATAGCAAATTAATGTAACCAGGCAAATTCCACAAACACAAAAGAAGAACAAGATTATGAATCATTCAAAGTATAGTTATAATAGAAGAAGAAATGATGCAGATTGTTGAATTTTTCTATGAGTAGAAAAGAATAGGTATGCCTTTTCCTTCTGGCAGTAAAAAGCATGTGCATGCCACCAATTTTTTTATACAATGATGATGCGTTGCCTCAATCTCAGCTCCAAGAACCTAAATAAGGAGGCAGAAAGGTCTATTTGATTTTTGCTGGTGTGAGGTTCATATAGAATTAGAACCAACATTTTGTGCTAAAATTATCGATCTTGAAAGCTGATGAAATGCAAGAAAATGCCTCTAACTCAAAAATTCAAAATGCCTTAGTTTCAAATAAATTGTAAAAAATGAGTGTAGACTATTTCAATTAAATTTTGGATGACTTGAGCTTTTGGCTTCTCAGAAAATACCTTGATGTTGTTGTTGCAGTTAAACTTTTATTTGTCATAAAAATGAAAAGACGTTATGTTGCTCATAGCCTTTAATCTTCAATTTAGGCATCGGGATAAAAATCAGTGACTGTTAAATCTGACATATAATATTAGAAAAGGTACAGATTTTGAAGAGTATTTGTATATACAATCCTAGAGATAAATTTTGTATACAGAAGGTAATGCTCGTCCTTATAAAAGTAACCTTAACCTGGTTTGAGCTATTAGAACACTGTAGGGGCATTAATGCATGGGAGAAATTCTCACCTACCAATAGTATGGTATGCCCATTGTCCTTGAAGTATCGTATTTTGCAATTCCGTATTAAACGTGAAAGTCTCCAGGCTTCGTTTTCACTGGGAAGCATATTATCCTTGCCACTGACATGCAAATGAATTGTCATTCCCACGAATTTAGGAATAAAACCAATCTATTTGCGACATAAGTGCTTCAAGTCAACTATAGAAAAATAAATAAATAAATAAAATTACACAATACTAAAGGCAATTAACACTACAAAATACAGAAATTATGGCTTATATCATCATCCAGGGATGTAAAATACGGTTTGCCCAATAAGCATAAGAAGAATATATATTTTATTTGAAACTCTAATGGCCTTGATGATAATTATCTTCATATATGCCATTGTCCAAGTGAACATTGGGATAACTAACCAAAATGTGCACATTCATACAGGGTGACAAAATACAATGGCTTAGAAGACATGAGAATGGATGTTATCAAAGGCGTCATTACAAGCCCATTTATTGACAGAGAGCATTCCTTCCTTGAAGGAAAAAAAATAAAAAAAATATTTATTGTCAATTGTTTTCTGTTTCTCTCCACGACTAATAAAATTATCGTCTATCTTTTAGCTGTTTGACGTTGTCATTGTTGAATTATCTATATCAAACCAAACTGGATATGATTAGGCTGCCCAGGCTATAAACTATTTGGGAGGTAAAGAGGGTATGTGATAGGCTCCAACACTCCCCTGGCATTACACAGAAAAACATTAAAAATATTCTTTAAGAGTCAAGAAAGAGGAAAGACCTAGCAAGAATAAGTACTTCAGCTTTGATGGCATGAAGACGAGAGTTAGTATATGCTGCAGCAGACTTGAGCAGCTTCAGTTTCCAAAGAAGAGTTTCCTTAGGTAGGATATCAGACAAACCCTAAACATTTCAAATAAAAAATTAGCACTTGAACCGTGCAAATATTCAACCACACAATATTTTGAACCACATATGATGTAAAATAAATTATAGCAAACTTTTGTCATATTTGTGTTTAAAAGTAAATGCTGCAATCATTTGATAATTGTGGTTAGGATGTTCATGGACAGGTCATTGCGTGCCAAAATCTCCATTCCTTTCTCTTTCTTCGACAACCCTCTTAGTGGCTTATTGATAAAAGCCACCATAATGTTACCCATGAAGATACAGCATAATAGATTGTCAATATAGGTCATAAGGTAATAATAGCAGTCTTGAATAGGGAATCAAAAGGAACACATAGTTTTACGTATTTATAAAAGCCTAAATAGGTACAAACATTCTCAGCTGTAACTCTCTTTTTTCTCCTTTAGTATTAGCAATCTTTATCCCTCCATTCATCACGGATTTGCTCATTCAATTCACATAACATTCTGGTGTGTATGTGAATGAAGATTATACACCATACATTGAGCATTCTACTGTCAACAGATGCTTCATGTTTTAAAATCAGGAAAATCTAGCAGCGTGATAATATCCTTACGGAAAGACGCGGTAGCAGACCAGTAAGGTTCTCAGATAATTGTTCAAAATATCGCGTCGGAGGCAGCATTGAGTCAATATTAGCTGTTGCCATCTTCACTGGATCACCTGGTGTAAGTAAGAACAATGTTCTGAATAAGTAGTGCCAAAGGTAGTAACTGAAGATGTGTTGCTTCTAGGAGGAGAAGGGAAAAAAACTAAGATCAGCAAAGTTATACAGATTGTTACCATGACGTAGTAAAGAGCGTAAATAAATTGAAGCAACAAAAATATAGAATGAATAAAGAATAAGTGAAAAAACAATATAGAACTCCAACATGGTTGCAGATATAAAATAATAAAAAGGTGATTAGAGAAAATGAGAAATGTTTCAACCAATCGGTTCCATTATCTCAACCAGTAAATCAACTGAGAAATATGGAACCAGTTGAAAGCACAGAATTAAGACTTCACTTGTTAAAACCAATATAGTGTTAACATAACTCTATTAAGCATAAAGGCATTACATACAAAAGCTTTTATTGAAGAAATTTGAAGGAGTCAAAAAGTAATAATTGACTAATATCAGAAAATCGATAAGGGAAAATTCAAAGGAGAAAAGCATCATGGGTCCTGCATTATGTTGGCCAGAGATGCTAAACAATTGGGAACTTTTCCTTACAGCAGAAAACAAGCAGGGATGTACGAGTCTTTGACTTGAGATTTATTGCAAGAACAAGAAGTCATTTCTTTTGAAGGCAATGTACTTCAGGAATTATGTATAATTTAGTACTGCCAATTTCAGCAAGAAAAAACATCCTGGGAGAAAAGATTGGTTGTTAGGCACCATGAATGACTGTAGACAGCAGGAATTATGTATAATTTAGTACTGCCAATTTCAGCAAGAAAAAACATCCTGGGAGCAAAGATTGTTTAGGCACCATGAATGACTGTAGACAGTGATAAACATGTGTAACTCCTTCATCACCATTTTTCTCATGTATAAGCAGATTATGAAAGAGAAAAAAGAATAGTTCGATGTTTAGATTGTCAATAATCATTAAGTTATAGGGGATTAAGTAGTGCTAGTTGTGTCAAATAACATATCACTTCCTAGTTGAATAATTGATTTCAATCAAAGAGATTAATCAATTGTGAGGATTCCAATCTTTTGCAGATTCTCGTGAATGTAACAGTAAAAAGTTGCAGGAAATGAACCACATAAGAAAATTTAATTGCTGAACTTCAGATGCGATAACAGTCATTATGGTTTAGAACGGAGAATGTAAAGAAAATTGTCCAGATTATCTAGGAATAGTAAAGATTTTCAAAGTAGCAGAAAGTATACCCATAATAAAGCTTAGAAGATACGGAACGGTGGTATGAAGTTCATCAGGCAAGGCCTCCAACAGAGGGAGCAAAGGTTGCAGTTGTGACCTCCCAAATGAAGTAGCTGAAAAGAATGTATAATCAGTTAACACCCCTGCAAACGAACCAGAGATGTCCACAAAAGACACATCGAGAAATTATAAGGATCACGATTTGACAAGCACACCTGGATTAGCTAATACCACCACAAGGTCAATATTAGGATTACGAGCTGCAACCGCAAGTGCTAAGCATCCACCAATTGAGTCTCCCACAAGATAAATGGGTCTCTTTGGGGCTGAAGAATGCTCGGACCTCAAAGTCTCTTCGACCCATTCTACAAAGGCTGAAGTAAACAAAGACTGTCATTCAAGTTGTCTGTGTATTGTGAAAATTTTAGTGCAGGTCAATAATATAGAAAAATTGCTGACAAACAAGAACGGAGAAATAATTGCATTGAAACATATGAACATCTTGGTAAAACTATTTGTGTAACTTCCTTTTTAAACCTGTGGCACATGTTCTCGGGGATGAACAAAGAAACCGAAATTTTTTTAAGCGAGAAAAAGCTAAAACCTTTAAATGGTGTTCGATCCTGCACAGGAATATGCATGCACCAAACTTGAAAGACCCTGAGACCAAAGAAAAATACTGTATAAATGATTTAGCATATAAGCTTAAAAAGTACAAACAGTTGTAATACAATAAGACATGGTTTGTCGATTGTCTTTCTAGGAAATGGTCTAGCCAGAGCATTCAACATTAAGGATTCCATGCCTTCCATAATTGTAAGAAGGAAAAAATAAATAAATAAAGCTGGGTTATAGGTCATATGATTTCAGCAAAGAGTTATCTGAGACTTACTTGCCAAGAGACTTGTGATGCAGAATGAGGCCAAGCCCAAGACCATCCATCCCTTCACGCAAAGTAAAAATGAATTAAAACTAAAAAAATCGCCTTACACATGTAAAACTTTTATAAGAAAAGGATTGTGCTTGGAATTACTGGAATGATTTCTTATGTCGGGTAAACAAGTTCATTCGTATCAAAGAGATTTATCTTTTTTTTATTTAATTTACAAAAAACGTAACTTTCCAATTGAGCATCAGATAATTATACCTGGTAAGAACAGAAGAATTGGTGAATCCTTTAAAGGCGGACCACAAGAGATTGGGGTGAACCACCTCGGTGGGCCCCCATCGGGTTTAATAATCTCTTTGGCTAAATCAAGATAATCCTTCACACTTTGAGTTCCATATCCGTCATCCCACAAAGGCTCCAACTTTTCCTCCTCAGAAACTTTTTCCCTTTTCTTTTCCTCCACATTTGAACCACTATGACCATGCCCCACATCAATTAAAAGCCTATCACTCTCCTTTTCCTTCACAACGGAAGATGATACTCCATTAACAATCCCATTCACTTTAACAGATTCAACAGATAATGCAGCATCAGCCGAATCCCCACTAACTAAACACTGAAGTTCAGATCTAGAATGACATTTCTTGTTCAAATTCAAAGCAAAATGGGGTGATGCCCAGAAACTTTTCCCAATTGAAGCCATGTATATCTGACCCCAACGGCTTCGAACTTACCAAATTCAAGAATTATATATAGAAACAGAAAAGTCTTAAAGCCACAAAAGAACAAACAACGTGTACCAAAAGAGCAGCCAGCATAATAATCACTACTGTAAGCAGAAAAAACCAGAAACAGGTGGAAAGTTTGAATCTATCATGCAAGAAATCCAAGGACAGATCTAATTTGTGGGGTCTTTTGTTTCACGTGCGCTTATTGGGTTTACTCAAACTGTCGAGAATCAAACGAGGATATAGTCATAATGAAAGAAATTGACAATGTGGTGTGTTTGAACAAGTTATTTTGGAAAAATATATTTTAAAATAGTAAATTAATAGAGAATATATGATTAAAAAAATTATTGATGTAATAAAAAAATATTATTTTATTAAAAAATATGTTATCTAAAATAAGTAGAAAAATGTGTAATTAAAAATAATTAAAAAAATATGTGATTGAAAATAAGAATGTGGGTCAAATAGGGGCTCAATTAGAGATGGCAAACGAGCCGAGCGGCTCGTCGGCTCGGCCGCTGGGGCTCGTCAAAAAGACGAGCCCGAGCCCGAGGCGAGCCGAGTTTTGACGAGCGGCTCGTCAAAAA
>CAIGRN010102568.1:0-12981 GCA_903798345.1 Fraxinus anomala
TTTTTTTTTTTTTTTTGGGGGGTTTAATAGGCAACCAAAGACCTACGTACCCTTCCTCCAAACCGAAGAGAGTAGATTGGGATAAACACAAGAAGAGCCATGGGCAAATCTTTGGTAAGACCAAATCTTATTCTAACAAGATTTTTTTTAAGAAGCCTGTCGTAGAACCATGGTCAAATCTTGCCTACTCTTATTCGAAAAAATGAAATTCGTGATTGTAAATTCTTAATTTGTTACAATTGGCTTTATTGTGCGTATTCTAGGCTTCGATAATGACAATTTTTCTATGGCACATTAATCAACAAGTCGAGTCAAATGGAACAATGCTATCAAAAAACTGGAAAGAAGTGGGTTCAAAGAAGGTGGAAGGAAGCCCTCCAGATTGCATGGAGTTGAAGCGATGGGAATAATAAATTATAGCTGTATTTATTTGTTTTGCGACGATTGTGCTCTCAAACTTGTTCGCAGTTTTACTCAAATCGAAGTCGATCATTTCTTTTTCAGAATAGTACAAAAATGTAATTTCTTCACCATTTAGAACAGGCTATGAACTTTGAATAGTTGAGTATTCTGGTGTTTGACATTGTTGGTTGTTTTGTGTATTTCTTGATGCAGTTGGATTGTCTTTTTATATACAGATTCTTGTATGAACTGTCTACCAAATCAACAATCTGTGTTTGTTATTGCCCTTTTCGTCTATTACCATTATCCACGGGCCGTTTTGTTTTTAGGTTTAATTTTGCATATTTAGCCCTCGTGTCGCTCTCATTTATTTTTAAAATTATTTTCAATCATATTGGATCTACAATTTTTTAACCATAATTTTTAACCATACATTTCATCAATTATATATATATATAATCAAAATTTACCTAAAATTTGATTTTTAGCCAATTCAAAAAGGGGTTTAGCTGCCATAATCGAAGAAATTTCATAGGTTAAAGTAGCAATTTTTGCAAGGCTTTTTCATAGGATCCTTCAAAGTAGCATTGTACTAAGAGGGGTATAGACTCAGTGGCGGACCCAGGATTCCGAGTCAGCACGGGCGATCGTGAATCGTTAATCATTTTTAGCAATAAAATATTAAGAGCTCCATTTGATACATTTTTTCTTTTGGAAAAAATGCATTTTGAAATAATGATTTGATGGAGAATGCGTAGTTAAAAATAAAGAATTTTTTTGAATTTATATGTAATATTATTTTATTGAAAAAAATACGATTGAAAGAAGAGAGAAAAATGTATTTTTTTAAAAAAAAAAGGAAAATCAAACAAAGTCTAAAATTTAAATATAACAATTATTTTATTCNGTGGTCGAGTTTTGTATAAATCAAAGGAATATCAGGGTTTGAATTTTTATTATTGCATTAAAACATCTAAAATGTAACATATATTATTTTGGTAAGTTTGATTTTATGTTCTTTGAGTGGCACAATGGATAGGCGTTCCATGTTAAGTCCTGAGGTCAGGGGTTCGAATCCTCTCCTTTATTCCATTTAATTTTGGCAAAAATAGTATAATTAAAATTATTTCTTAATAAAAATGTTGGAAAGGGGATTCGAAACTGGGACCTCTTATGTGAATATAGAAGTTTTAGCCAGCTGAGCTACAAGAAACTAATGAAATTAAAGGAACACATCAGATATATAATTAAAACTTGTATTCACTGTAAAATAAAATAAAAACCTCTTCCGACGAATCCAGCACGAGCGGCCGTCGGGGCTCGCCGGGTGCTGGGTCCGCCACTGTATAGACTATATTTCAACTTTGCAACTTTCTAATAAAGGAATGACAATCAAGTATATTAGTATACGAAAATAACGAAATTATTCATTTTAAGCGTACAATAGATAATCAAGTTTGACAAAGAAGGAAAGGAGCGAACAAGTTAATTTGATCCGAACCGAATTTGCTTGATGACATGTTATTATGTGTGAAATTAAATAAATATTTTTTTTTAATGTTTTAGATTAATATGCAAGTCATGACTTGTACACTTGCACGATGTAAGTTAATTATAGATTACAACCCAAATCGGATCTAAACGGCGCCGTTTTAGCTTTGCAGTAATTTACTGTCAAAAGACTCAAAACCTTCAAAAAGCACCCATCGATCAATATCTGCTAGTTACAAATTTGTGTGATTTGAATCTGGGATTTTTCATCAACTCTGAATAAAAATGCAATTTTTTGGAGGATCAGAAATCAGCCCATCTCCACCAGTACCCACAGCATCAGGAAATAATGCGTACATGCTCTACATATTCAACAGAAATGGAGTCTGTTTGCTTTACAGAGAATGGAATCGATCCCTCAAGACTCTCAATTCCCACCAGGACCATAAGCTCATGTTTGGACTCCTATTCTCTCTCAAATCCTTAACCGCTAAAATGGATCCTACTTGGTACCCTTTTTTTCCATTGAAAGGTCTTTTTTTTTTTTTCCTTTTTACAATATATCGATCAATTGATTTTTATGTATTTGTTGATATGGTTTGCAGTGATTACTCTAATTAACTGAGCAAATTTGTTTTTCTCTTCCTGAATTTATTGTTTTATTTGGCAGTATTGACAAAGGGAATCTTGGGGTGCCACAGTTACCTGGGCAAGGTTGTTCATTTCACAGCTTCCGAACAAATACCTATAAACTGAGTTTTATGGAGAGCCCATCCGGAATAAAGGTTAGCTGATGTGCCCTTTTTGGTAGTGCATTTGATTTTTAATTATACACTGCGAGCAGGACCACGTTTTTAATTCTCACATTGAAGGATCATATTGGAAGGGAATCATTTGCCAATTCTCCGAAAAGACATACTGCTTGTTTCAGTTTAACAAATTTCCACTAAGAGGTTTAATCGCCTAGGAGTAATATTCACCATTGAGAGAACAAATTATTTGTGCACATCATATTTAACTAGAGTTATTGCAATCTTGCATCGGGTGCATCGGGTGCATCTTATAAATCATATTATATTCTGCCCCCTCAAAATTGATTAAGGTAAGGTGAATGTTTAGTTTTCGTATTTGATCGTGAGTCATGACATTTGTTTTCAATGTTCATCTTGACTTCTCCATTCTAGAACCCCTTTCTTCAGATGTTGTAGTGATTATATTTATGGTTGTTTCTAATAAAATGATCTGTTGAGCTGCAGATCATCCTTGTCACCCACCCAAGGACTGGAGATCTTAGGGAATCCCTGAAGTACATTTATAACTTGTATGTTGAATATGTTGTCAAGAATCCACTGTATTCCCCAGGAACTCCAATTAGGTCAGTCATCTATTTTTCAATTATCTCTGCAACTATATAGATCATCTAATTATCTTTATTGATCAAATGATAAACATGTCAGAATTGTAATTCTAAGAAGTACACCCTCCGAAAACTAGACGTGCAAAGGTTTAAGGTATACAAGTGAAGAACTAAAAAGATTTATGATTGTTCAAAATTCATGTTCTTATGCCACAATTCATTCTGATATAGCCAACTTTTACTAGGATTTTAATTGGCAATGTGTAATTGATCTTTGTTCCCATATGCTACTTGTAACTGTAATGGGTGATCAAGAGATTTCGTTATTAGCTGTGTAACGTGACAAGTACTATAAACAGTCCTATTTATCTTTCATAAATGCTTAAGAGCTATGATAAGGTTGTTCACATGTCTGAGATGCATAATGGACTAAATAAATTAAATATAATGGAGTGAATAATTTAAACGTTGCCTTTTGTGATCTATTACCAAGGTAATTTTGGATCTGAACATAACCTGTTTTTGGATGGCCTTTAGTGGTGTTGTGTATTCCTCATATTACTTTACTTTTAGAGTGGGTGATTCTCAATGTTGAGAGTAATATGTCATCTCCTGTAAATGCATAATGAGTCCCTTGGGAACAATTTTCTATAAGAATGTATAACGGAAAGACTATTCGAGGCCTCCAGGGTCACGAAAAAGAAGATTAATTGATCAATCATGTAGCATACCAATATTTACCCCTCTGGATTTTATTCTAATGTTGCGTAGAAGATTTGCGTGACTTCTGAATGTTGTGGCATGCCTCTGCTATAAATTAATTTGTTTTCAGAGAGAGCAAAAATATAGAATAAGATGAAATGTTAAATGGATTTTTCATTAATATGCGAAGAGATATATTAAGAAATGGGCATTCTTATAAGTTGTTTAAGGTAGTGCCTCTCAAAATTATCTGGAAGTACCATTTGAGATGGTTTGGGCACATTTAGTGAAAGCCTAAAAGCTTTTGGATGCACCAATTATAAAAATAAATAAACCACCAATACAGCCTCAGTGGTTTATCAGACTCCACCAAGGAAGGCTAATGGGGTTTGGGTTCCCCATCTATATATATAAAAACAAATTCACGAGAACAAGAGGAATGGAGCATAAACATGACCTCTTAAAAATACAAAGGTGCAACATATGAGGGAATGGAATAAGAGGGAAAGTACTACTTCCTATACAAAAAGAGTGAGGATCAAACCAGTGGCGGATCCAGGATTTTGAATGAGCACGGTCTACCCGTTGACTGTCGGGCACAATAAAATATTAAAAATTAAATATAAACAATATTTTGCTAAAACTAAACATATATAATTATGTTATATATATTAACAATATTCACCAAATGACATAGTAACCAAGCTTTGTTAATTCAAAGGAAGAGCATTTGGTCGAATCTTTCCAATTGCATTAAACCGCTAGAACTGAACATATATTATTTTGTAACATTTAGTGTCAACATTCAACGAATGCTATGATGTTCAAGTTTTCAATAATCTTAAGGAGGGTTCACAGGTTCAAATCCCCTCCCTATTGCATTTGTTTTGGTAAAAATTGTAGAACTAGAAAAATTGCACAATAAATTGGTTTGGAAGAGATTCAATCTGAGGACTTCGAATTTAGATGTGGAGGCTCTAACCAACTGATGTATAAGATATTTTTGAAAACAAAATGAATGATCAGATATATAAGCTAAAAATTTTATCTATTTTCAACAAAAAAAAAATTTGTTCCAGCGGACAGCACGTGCAGCTGTCGGTGCTCGCTGGGTGCTGAATCTGCCACTGGATCAAACTAACATCCTCTAATACTAAGAAATCTATATTTGTCAATTTGTACAAGAGCTTGAATTCGTCATGGTAGGTTAAAATGAATATACTCTTGATAATAGTGCTGATCCTACCCTTCAAATGCATGTGAGTTAGCAACCAGGTTCCTCTCATGATAAGTGTGGGAAATAGTATCAGATAGTTGAGATGTGGTGTCTAATTTGTCTAAGAATCATCTGAATCAACAATTGTCCTCTACCCCTAGTAATGCAGCGAACGAATACACACGAGTTGGCTTCCACCCAGATGCCCGATAATTCAAGTCGTCAAGCAAGTAAAATCTCATCAAAGATAGCTTGTTACTCGGATTCCAGATGTGCAAGTCTCCATAAGATGACAAAAAGGTCCTAATGCGCCGTTCATCCCAATCTTGAATACTACCCCTACCACTAGCAAATCCATTCTTGACACATCTGCCAGTGGCAATCTTATAAAATTCGACCTATAGAGTATGCCAAAAAATCAATATAGGAGGTACTATGGGAGGAGTCAAATAAACACCAAAAAGGGAGACGATAGCCAAATTTCCATATCAATGAATATGCCGGAATAAGCAACCTATATGGAGAAGAGAAATCATGCAGTACTCTCCAGATAATCCGTCTAGGTTACATACATATTTCATTATGCTATGTATCATTCCTCCCAATCCATAGGAACCAAAATATCAACAGAGGAATGATGGTCGAATGTGATCCTTACGAACATATTGGCACGAATACCTCTATCTCTAGAGCTGGGGTCTAACTCCCTTACCTGATCTCATCGGCCTTGAAAAATATCTCCAAAATGATGTCGTACTTGATCGGAGATGGTGCTACCTATGAAAATATGTGAACTAGTCTCGATCCCTAAACAACACTGACAGCGGGAGGCTATATGATAGCCAATCGTTATTTGAATGATCACATCAATCGATATCAAATCTTGTCATAGTTTCCAGTAGAAGAAAGAAATTGTAGTAAGTATAATGGTACTCCATATCAGTCGATATGAATCTTGAGACTGTCGACTTGAGCGAATTAACTGCCAAGCTGACTTGGTACCAAAACTACCATCCGGTATATCCCTTCAGATAATATGATCCAGAGCATTTATCCATAGAGGTATAACCCCAATCTGCTTAACTATAGATAGTGAAAGTACTTGTGACAATCGTCTAGTATCCCATCTTGAGCCATCATAGAAGTTCGGTACCCTTACAAGTGAGTGCCATCGGTGTGGGAATAAGGATGGCAAAGAAGCCTCGCACATCCAAATATCATGCCAGAAGGAGATCTATCCTACTTCAAGGTGCCACACAATATGTTGTTAGCCTGAGATTTGGCCAACTTCAACTTCCTCATAATAGGTGAAGCATTATATGGAGCTGATGCTAGTAAAGGGTGAGTCATCATACAATATTTGTGAGTAAGAACTGAGTCCACAACGATTTCTATGAACGAAAAAGTGACCAAAGTTTCATAAAAAAAATATCAATAATATCATGCAATCTCTTTAAAGTTCACCCTTATCAGTAGGAAGGTAAAGATCATTCCATCTCCTCCAGTGTAATCGACGCTCCTGATACTTACAGTTTCGAAGGAAACACGCAAATATACTCTCCAATTTCTTTTGTATAACTTTAGGAGACTCCATAATCTGAAGTAGATAAAGTGGTATAGAGGAAGAACGGACTTCAAAAGGGTGATCTAGCCCATGAAAGATAATAGTCGAGAGGCCCAACCTGATATCTTGCTCCTGACCTTTTGATAAGATTATTATATAAGAACACCCTGCTTAACCCTCTTATATAAAGGCACCCCATATAAGCAAATGGCTGCTGGCGATGCTTAAAGCCAGGAAAATGCTCCAATTTCCTGATCTGGCTAATAGAATCTATTAAGGTAGTATAAATCCACTCTTGTCGCTATTCACTAACTAACCAGAAACGTCCTCATAATGCTCAAAGCAATCAAGTAACCTCTAGATAGACTGTTTATGCCGTTGATGAATATAATCATGTCATCAACTAAAAAAAGATGTGAGACATAAGTTCACCACCTAAAACTCCATGTCGATAGCCTATAATAGCATAAGTTCGGAATTGCTGCGTGAGTAAACGACAATAGTTAGAAGCAATGATGAAGAGAGATGATGAGATGAGACCCCGTGAAGAGGGGAAGAAACCATAAGGATAGCCATTCAGGAGTACTGAGAATTAACATTCTGAGATGCACTACCTAATCCTATCAATTTATAACTGATCAAATCTAAAGTCATCTAGAATAGAATAAAGAAAACCCCAGTCAATGTGATCATATGCTTTAGCCGTATCAAGCTTCAACAATGTATTCTCTCCTCTCAGTATCCAAAGTGTGGAAAAGCTCTTGAAATAATAAAACATTGTCCCAAATTAGACGACCAAGGATAAATTTACTTTGTTATGAAAATTCACATTACTCAACCGAGTATTTAACAGCTTAGTTATAAGCTTGTTAAACACTATATATAAACTAATCGTCCATTTACAAGGCCCCCTCCCTCTTAGGGAGCAAAACAATAGAAATAGCAACAAAACCATTGAGTAGGTGACCACCAGCAAAGAAATCCAACATGGTCCCAAACACATCATTCTGTATGATCTCCCAACAATGCGGTAGAATAAGGATGGGAAGCCATCACGACCAGTGACACCGCTAGCATGAATACTGAATGCCACCTCTTGTACCTCATGAACCGAAGGAGGGCTGTTAGGAGATTGACCTAATATTATATCGATGGAGTTATTAAAAGGATTTTTGCTTTTGTGGTTTTACTTTGGAGATGACTCTTATGTAGCCAAGTGGAAGAAAAGTATCTATATAGCTGAAACTAGTTTATAATAGGGCTTTCTTGAGTTGAGACAGTGCAAAAAGCACACTAACCGGAGAATCATGTGTTGAGTGGCTAGTAAACATATGATGCGAGTCTTCTCTCTTGTTTTTTCACTGTTTTCTTCTGGTCCCATTTTCAGCAAATTAGATGGTATATGATTGTTGCTTCCTCGGGTTGTCTTAAATATGGAACAGCTTCACACACACCCCAACCTGCACCATCAGCAATAGAAGAATTAAAATTGATAATAGTGCATGTTCATATTCATTGAGAAACAGTCAAAGTATTTTGTTTTGTCAATCGTCGGTTGCCCTTGGTTATCACTTTCTGACTGATTTATTCTTGTAGAGGCTGTGTTGAGCAACTTGTTCATTTCTTCTTGGAACCACTACCTCTGTTTTAGTTTACATCATCTATGACCAGTCTTAGTAAAAATTGGAAAATGTGGCAGGAGAATCTTCTTTAGTTTATTAGTCGTGAGATGCTGTATTCTTCATATTGATCGTACAATTCATATTCCTTTTGGTAGTCATTATATATTTGATTATAATAGATATGTTTCCCTTGTTTGTGCAGATGTGAGCTGTTTGATACAACTGTTGATCAGTATGTCAGAGGACTTGGTTGATGTGGAAGGGTATTGTCTCCACCATTGATACCTATGATTTGACCAGTAATATAATAGAAGCTTAGAGAAAATGAACAATTTGCTGCTGCACAAGATATGGTGATCTAGTTCTCGGTTGGCAGGTTACTGTCTCTGCTTTAGTCATAGATTTGAGTCTTATGCGTATAATTGGACTTCTTCATTAGTTATCTGTCAAATTCTGAATTTAATCTTGGTCTTTTAGTTTATTATTAAATATTGATGTCCATATTGCTGGGCTTTACAGATAAGTCACTCTTTGTTGTTTGAAAGTTCAATCATGTGTGGAACAAAATTATTTTTGGTGATGTGTTCTTTTGCATAATCATATAATCAGTGCAGCTTAGAGGCAAACTTTTGTTGTCAATTGTTTACTATAAAAGAAAATGTTATGAAAAATCTTTTTTATTGTTTATGCTCTCTTTTTCTACTAGGAATGAGTAATGACAGGTAGGTTTATCTTGAAAAACAACTGTTTGAATAGCTGGGCACCCTGACTCTCAGTCCGTACTTGGAAGAGTGGGAGCTTCATGTTTATCTTCTTGAAAATTAAATCAACTCGATCACTTATTCTCTAACACATTAACTCAAGAACTCAATAAGGACCGTTCCTGTTGTAACCTCATGGTGGCATAGAATGGAGCATGTTTGGCTAAATGTAGAAAAGCTTATGTAAAAGTAAATAGGTTCTAACAAAAATAAAGTTTTTATGTTCAAAATTGAATATGAGTTACTTATTTTGATAATAAAGTATGAGTTTATTAAAAAAAAATAAGCAGCTTTTTAAAAATATGTTTGTAAATAAGAAGTTACTTAAAATAATTTTTACTTATTTTTAAGCTCTGAAAAAAGGCTCACAGAGGTACTGGTCATTTGTTGGGTTGAATTTATCCATGTTGGTTGAGCAATCATTTTGAAGGATGACCATTTGTGCATAGAAGTGTACAGTTGGTGAGGAGAACCTAGAAATCAGTTGAGGCATATCTCGCGATTTATCTCCTCCAAGGTTTTAGGACGAGTTTTGGAGGTCTAGAATTTAGTCTGATTGACGAAGTTGGGATACCTGAATATCAAAAAAAAAATATATATATATTTATAGGCTCACATGTTGGTTCCAAATGACTGCCAGTACAACATCAAATATCACAGTTCCCTAATGCTATTTATGATTTACCGTCATCTGCCTGACAGATGTCAGTTAAGGATTTTTAACCAAGCCACCACATTGAAACTGAAAACAAAGTTTCCAGTTAACTATTTCAACACACACCCAATTTTGGAAATGATCATATTTTACTTATCATTCAATTACTCACTCAACTTTAGGCTGTTTATGCTTCATTACACACAGAACAAGTTCAATTTTAATGCGTGCCCACGTGGATGATAGAATGTATGTGTGGCAGTTAACTCTCTCCAAAATAAAAATAAAATGCTAGTTCACTAAATTGCAACTCCCGAATACACCTTAGCCAATAGAAATGAAGTTGAGAGCTCCACGTGGATGACAAGAGTTGTGCATTAGCGGTCCCTAGTCCAAACTTCAAAAATGATATGCGCATCCAACAATATGATGTGCAAACTTGAGCACCATACTTTGAAATTTGCCCCACCACAACATGATTGAATCGATACGACAATATTTCATAAATACTGAAAAGAAGAAAGAAAAAAATGGTTTGAGATTTGTGGTCCCTCCACGTGCGATTCTTCAAAAATCCAAGCTTTCTGGTTGCGGTGAGCCTTCGATTGTGATGGATATTCGATTTGGGGTTAGGATGCATTCATAGTGTGTGTTGCAATTTCATTTGGAGAAAGTGCACGATTTCATCATAGAGAGCTCAAGATTGCATTTCAATTGGGCTGTCATTTGATTTTTTATTTTGGAGAGAGTTTACCATCACGTATACATTCCATCATCCATGCAGGCACGCATTAGAAATGGAACTTACCCGGTGTGCAATGGAGTGCAACGGCTTAAAATTGAGTTATGGGGGTGTAATTTGAAGTACATTGAGTAAAGTGTGATCGTACCCAAACTAAGGTGTGTTGAAACATTTAACACAACAAAGTTTAGGGTTTTATTTTGGAATGAAATTAAGTTTGATTTAACTTGGATTCCCTTTTTGAAGTATTAAAGTTAGTGTATAAGCTAAGCTCTTGTCGGGAATAGATTATAATCAGTTTAAAATATAGATAGATAGATAGATAGATATGAGTAATGGATAAAAGAATAGTACATGTGTCTCACCAAATGTATAAATAAAAAGATTTGACCGATTAATAAATGTAGACCACTCTCTCCCCCTCTGAGTCATATGAATGGTTCTGAACACGTCAATAAATGAAGACCACTCTTGTGAGTCCACATGGACCCAGGTAATATAGCAAAACTCCCTCAGCTTGGCCCCCAACACTGCACGCTACTTCACGATACAGACCACACCACAAAAATATGATTGGGAATTTACTTAGCAAGCAAAATATCAAATAATTTCAATTCTTACCGAGTATTCGCTTTGTGTTTAGATAGAAATTGTAATAAGAGTTATACATTTATTTAATTCTATGAAGTTCTTCGACAATCTTGAAATACGTATACTCACAATCTACATACCTCAGTTGTCCAATTGTCAAATCTTCAATAATAATCCACACAAGGCAACAAGAATAAAAGAATTGTGTCTCTCTTTTTTTGTACTAACAAGATAATGATTGTGTTATGTTTTCTCAACCTTAATTTTATTAATAGAAATTCAAGTAGATTTGGCTCAACACTTTAACTTAATTCGGTCTAATGTTTAATTAAACTTGGTCCATCAATTAATTAATTTGATTAATTAACTTGGTACATTAATAAATAACCCAATTAATTAATTATTCAATACTTATCAATCAATCAATTAATTAATATCATTTTTTTAGTTCTCTTTTTGTGTGTGACTCATTAGATACTCGATTACGATATCTAACGACGTGAATTATTATTTTGTTTAAATAAAATAAGATAATTTAAAACACAATTTTAGTTTATCATTAATTCACCTAAATTAATCAATTCCAATTCATCATCCCAAATTGATATCTAGCAATGTGTCAGAGCAATACATGTAACTGGAAATATCCAACGGTATGACAAAATTAAATTATTCGTTTATCATGAAACTATAATCCATTTGTTAATATAATTCGATTAATTATGTGATATGAAAATGTGTCGATCTTGATTATCAATCGTATCTTTCATTCTACACTTAAGTCAGTATAATTCGAATGAGTACATTTTGGCAACGAATTTTGTTAACTTAACGAAACAAAATGCAGATCATAAACTTTTACTATCTAAGCGTGACGAATTCTGTGTTAATAATTCATAATCTTTATATGATTCTTGACATGTCCAAACGATACTGTATTAGTGACTCTTGATTAGAGCAACATTTAGCATCCTCAAAGTGTAAGTGTCCTTATATATGGCACTATGATGACCTCAAGCTAAATAATCAATTTTGCTATTGAACGTTAGAGATTAATTATTGGCACTCAAATAGTTATTCATGTGAAATCTCTCAAACAGTCTCCAATATTTAGTTCTTCCAACGAAACATCCACATGTCCATTTAAATATCACTGTATTTTAATTTGTGAGATCAATTACTCATTTCACAAGTGTGAAATGCAACACAGTCTGGTCTGGTCTAGTCGTAATAACAAGATACGATCATGGATAATTTAAAATTTAATTATATGTAATTTGTTTCTCACTATCACAAATCATTGTGATTAACAAGTTATTAGTATTTGAATCTACGGATTTTATTATTATAATTTATCAAAATAATAATTTAATTAAATCCTTGTTCGATGGACATTTTTTTGAAAAAAAATATTATTTTAAAAGGTGATTTTTTAGAAAATATTTGATTAAAAATGAGCATGTACAAAAAAGAATTTTGAAAAAATAGGAGATAAACAGAAACTAAATAATAGATTATGCCATAAATAAAATGCTATAATCATATTAAAAGTATTTACAACCTAAGGGGATTTGATGCACATTTTTTAGAAAAGAATGCATTTTATGATGTGATGTGATGTGATGTGATGAAAAATATGTGATTAAAAAATATGGAAAAATTTTGAATTTGTTTTTAATATTATTTTATTGGAGAATATATAATTAAAAATAAATTTTGAAAGTACTTGGATCAGGTGCTAAATCAATTGAAACTATTGCATCACACTTACAAAGATTACGATGTTATATTTCCCTACCCACTGACCCCAAAACTCTGTTGCATTCACCAATCGGTTGAAAAGGTAATACTATAAGGGAGGAAATACGTGTAGATGGC
>CAIGRN010102569.1:0-25379 GCA_903798345.1 Fraxinus anomala
ATTTATGTTCCTTTGTTTCCTTTCTACATCACAAAGTACCAACTTCCTCCATTTTAACGGATAATGTTTCAAAAAAAAATTCGTGACAACCCCTGTGGGCCCCCACCCCTTCAACTCTGGGACCCCCCTACTTCGACGGGCTGGCTCCGCCCCCGCTCTAAACTTTTGGGGTTTTGGGGGTGGGGGGTGTAGAAAAACACAATATTTATGGGTGGATGATAGAAAGCACAGTATTTAGTTCACATTTCCCTATGTTGTTTCTGGATTATGGAGCGTCGAAAAGTGGAATTTTGAACTCATAAGCATGTTTTGGGTTGAATTAAACAAGGTGCATATTGATTTAGGAATTCTGTATCAGCAACCTTGGAAATTGCGTTTTCACATATATAGAAACAGAAATTCAAAAGCATCATTAAATGAATTATTTTCTTTTGGATGAGCAACGTTGAATAGTTGATTTTTCAGATGAGCTCTAGACGTGAAGCAAAAATTTAAAGAAAAAGATCTTATTTTTTATTTTTTTTGACATAAAATTTTAGCTGCTTAATCCAATTCACCTTTCACTAATTGGGCATTATTTTGTCTGTGCTGTTTGTAAGGATGTGAAGTCTTTGCCTGTAATTTCATTGGAGAAACTAGTGGAGCATGCAATCCAAGACTCATGTTACTAAAGGAGATTCCCATCTTTACAATGTTTCAAATTCCTTGTAATGTTCTCAACCATGGTGCAATAATACTGGAAGCTTCTACCCTTCAACGATGCTAGACAATGACTCAGATTCGTCTTCATTGGAACAATTGATGGATAGCCAAGCACAGTCTGAGGGTGTCATAAACAAAGAGGACAATGCTACCAAACAATCAGAAGGTACAATGCCTGTAATTCCAGGTACCTCTTCAGCATGCCATTTACTATTTAAAATGTTCCTTTTTAATTTTCTCCGATATCTTCTTGATTCGTATGAAATATTGCTTCATACATTCTTCTCGCCATTGTTAGTTGTGTCAAACTAGAGCTGTCCATTTAATCTATGCTGAAGTTGGTTTTTTTCTTAGCATATAAGCGGAGTCCTTATTAGAATGTATATATTATTTTTATTGATTTAATTTGCTAAAATTTTGTTGAAGCATTTTATTTCTTTCTTGTTTTATCATGTATGAAGATTGATAATATTGTCCATCTCTTGTCAAGGTTAGATAGCAATTCTGGACTGGGCGGTCAGAATTTCCAGCAATATTCGTCAACCATACACCTGAGTAGTGACAGCCTAATGCAGCCCCCACATCTTGAGTTTGTTGGGCACTCTATTGTAAGAATGTTGCAATGAGAACTTAAAACTATGTTGAATGTAGCTCACTTCTAAAGTCGTGATAGTTTTGTTGAACTCCTTTTCAGGCTTGTGCTATGAATCCTTGTGATCCATATGAAGGAATGATGGCATCCTACGGCCAGCCTTGGGTATGTGCACGGGTGCTAACTTGTTTTTTGAATGCACTAGTTCATTTCTTATTTTCAGTATCTTCATTATTAAATTGTCAAAAGGGAAGTGTGTACTTGCTTATGGCTGGGGATTATGATTCTCGAGTTTATTGTTTCCATTCCTTCTTAAATGCAATCTGCCCTTCATTCTTGTGAGAACTTCATAAAATTTGGTATTATAGGTTGAGGAAAATATAAAAAGACGTTATCAGTGCTAGACCATGTAACGCAGGGCACCTTTTTTACATCTCAGAAAAGGGCTCTGTGTGCCAAGGATTCATCTTCGCTAGGCTATTTCTACCAGAGACTCTTCCTTGCAATGGCAGTTGATTGTAAATGTCGGGTCAAATATAAAGAAAGCTCTAAAGAAGACAACTGAAAATGAAAGAAAGTCCATTTATTGATTGTAGAAAGTAAAGACATTATGCTAAAGTTGGGGTAAACTTACCTTCTTTCTCCAATTTCTTCAGATTATCTCGAGTTTATTGTTTCCATTCCTTTTTAAATGCAATCTGCCCTTCATTCTTGTGAGAACTTCATAAAATTTGGTATTATAGGTTGAGGAAAATATAAAAAGACGTTATCAGTGCTAGACCATGTAATGCAGGGCACCTTTTTTACATCTCAGAAAAGGGCACTGTGTGCCAAGGATTCATCTTCGCTAGGCTATTTCTACCAGACACTCTTCCTTGCAATGGCAGTTGATCGCAAATGTCGGGTCAAATATAAAGAAAGCTCTAAAGAAGACAACTGAAAATGAAAGAAAGTCCATTTATTGATTGTAGAAAGTAAAGAAATTATGCTAAAGTTGGGGTAAACTTGAGGAAACTATAGGAAATACTTTGAATACTCAATACGAGTAGAAAGTTCTACCATATTGGATAAAATGGGCTCCCCAAGTCCTATGAGGGGTGAGGGCTTCCTCTCCCTTATGATTCACCTCTTGGTTACTTTATGTCGCTTATATTTTTTCCCCTCTCTTTGTGCTTTTTAGAGTTAGATGTGGCCCCTTTTAAGAGAATTTAGTTAATTCTAAAATCCATTTTCTTGTCTAATATCGACAACTGTCAATGGTCTTGGGATAAAAATTCCAAATTGCATGAGTTGACATCAGAAAGCTAGAATCTTTAACAAAGACTATTGACGGTTGTCAATACTAGACGAGAAAATGTATTTTTGATACTTGGGACTTATTTTGATGTCAATGACCATTTTAACAAAGACTTAAAATATGTCCAAGAGTATTAGTGAATGCCTGGTCATTGACTTCGGCTGCATGTGATCAAGAAGTTAGTCTGTGAGGTGGTCGTTGATACCAATGAACACCCATCTTTCAATTTAGGTGGAGCCAGCCAATGAAATGTTGAACCCTGTCAAATGTGGAATAACTAAGTTTTGGCTCAGTTGTTAACTTCTAAGGAGTTTGATGGACAATCGAACTTTTTCAACTCTTTTGTAGTGATCAAAATTTTTGATAGTATTTGTTCTTTATTAATATGTAGTAACTAGTAAGTAGCTCAATATCAGGGTATAGCAAAAGGGAATTGGAATAATTCAATAAATTTTACTCTGTGCCTAATATTCTCCATTGTTTCTTTTTCCTTAGGTGGATGGAAAAATTGGTATCGTAGGATGCCATAGTTTTGACATCCCAATATCCCTCTTTTTATTGATTTATTATTACTTTAGGCTGATGACCTTAAAGAAGTTAATCGATGTAGTTGCGATATTTTTGAATTTTGGCTCTTAACATTTGATCTTTTGGCATTCTTGGGGACTTGTTCAAGTTTAATTTGATGTGGTATATTATCAAATTGTTCAGAAAATAATAATAATAATAATAAAAAGAAAAAAAAAAGATAGTGATTGTTCTTTTGATCAGGTTCCTCTTGTGTATGATATGCATCAGACAAGGATGATGCTCCCCATGGAAATGGCACAGGAGCCCGTGTATGTGAATGCCAAGCAGTACCATGGCATTCTACGTTGAAGGCAGTCACGCGCTAAAGCAGAGCTTGGAAAGAAGTTGATAAAAATTCGAAAGGTTGGTTATGCGAACGTTTTGTTTCTCCATATTATCCTCCTATGATATTGCCCATATGCACTTATTAACCAATGAAGTAAGAGCATACTTTGCTAAGTTCAAAATTATATTTATAAGTAAATAATTATGTTTGAAAATAAATTATTTTTATTGGTCAAAGTTGGAAATAAGTAAGTTACTTATTTTGACAGTAAGTTAAGAGTTTCTTTCAAATAAGTAGCTTTTTTTTACTTAAAATTGAGAAAATGGTAGCGTATGTTTAACATGTATGCTCCATTTGGAAGCTGATCTCAGGATCTTCGAGTTCGTTCTCTAGAGTTTGTCTCTGTATTGCTGGTAATTGTTTTTCTTTTGTCGACTTTCAGCCTTATCTTCACGAGTCCCGACACCAGCATGCTTTGAGGAGGGCAAGAGGTTCCGGAGGACGTTTTGCGAAGAAGTCTGATGCAGACGCATCAAAGGAGACAGGTTCTGCTTCAGCCATCTCATCACAGTCTTTTACTTCATCAAATTCCAAGCTCCTGCCCTCTGAGTCTTGTGAAGCGAAAGTGACTTCTTGCAATAATGATGTCAACAGTTCTAAAAAGCAAATTAACTTGTCTGAGTCAGTATATCAGTCCCATTCGGACAAGAGAGAGGAAGGACGCATTTCAGATCAGCAGTGGAGAAATATCCTATCAAATCGTGCACTTGCCATGCAGTGAGTTTCTATGGTTAATGAAAGCTATGAAGTGCTGGTTTCTTGTTGAAAATCGGCAATTCATTCTTGGCTGTGTTTCTTGTGTTTCTTTTAGCTTGTGGAGGGATGAGGGAAGATAATTTGACTTTCTTAGCTTGTTCAAAGTTCATTGTTCTTACTTGTACAAAATTTGAACTACATAGGTATCAACCTAGTTTGAGTAGGAACTACGAAAGAAGTGTCTCTCTTCTAAGTTAGAACTATGTAAAGTTGGCGCTGGGATTGGCAAGTTATTTTTCTTATTGTGTTACCTTTTTCGTATCGGTATGAATGCTGATTGTTATGAATCATTTGATGGTTTATGCTATTTTCTATTTCTGATGTGTTTTGTGGATGAAATTTGTAGACATGTTTATTTTATCGAGCCTCTCTCTGATACCGTGCCCAAATCGTTGCATCTTTTGTATAGGTCCTTATTTACCTTGCAAGGAAATTGTTTTGCGGAGAACTGTATTTTTGATAAACCATCGTCTGGGCCTTCATCAATCCCCTTTTGTGAGTTGATTTCGTTAATTGGATGATTCATGCATTCTAATTTAATCTATATGAATACCAAGTGTTCTAAAAGGCAAGAAAAGGTAAGGCCTAAACAGAAGAAAATCGTCCTGCAAATGAACAAGGCACGAATAAGTCAGCTCAATTAAGTTTGGCAAGCTCAGGCATCAATCCCGTTAAGCTTCGAGCCTAGCTATCCGGAGGGGTATCAGAGGAACCACTGCAATTAGTTTTATGGTAAGATGACTTGTATTTATAATAAGATTTCAAAGTTCTACACTCGAGAAAGGAGAGCGCAACAAAAAATATGTATGCTGTAATCCGATTGAGATTTCATGTTCTAAAGTTACATATTAATGCAACAATGATTATTGGTGATCTGTATCTTCTGCATTTTCAATAGATTCTTCAACTTCATGTTCGCCTGTGATGGATTCTTCCTCCACATCCTCAGGTTGAGCCATATCTTCTGCGGTGGATTTGCTCCCATCAGTGACATTATCATCGGGATCGGTAGCATTAAACACGGTTTGCTTCTCCATCATTCCCGACAGTGCAAGACTTGGAGACCACTCAAGAACGTCGTCAATTATGTTGGAAACCCGCTTTTGATACCTGCAAGGAGAGCTTATGATGTGGATACCATATAATATTTGTACATATTTGGTGCATCTCTAGCACTCACTATTGGATAGGACTCGAAAATATGAATACAAAATTTTGGCCTTTTTTTCCTTTCTTAATAGTGTCGTGCTATCCAGTCATCTTCTACCAAAACATGCAATGAAATGTTATATTTTTGCCTCAGATTACAAGGAGATTATCGAGCTTTACTAGACCTTAATTCCTGTTCCCTTTTATTTCTCATTATTTTGTGAACTGGCCAAGCACGATGATTTCTTATAGTACAAGAAGAAAATAATATCAAATATCCTGTCAGAAATCATATTCCACCTCATATATTCATTGAAAAATGAATAAAATCAAACAAGTGTAGGAATTTTAACTTCTTAACTCCGCCACGCACACAAGAAAAAATATTAATCGAAATTTCCCAACTATTTCAAACATAACATTAAAACATATTCGATTTTGCTCGAAATTAAATTAAGATTTTCCTTACATTTACAAACACTTTTATTTATCATTCTTTTTAATTTCATTATTTCCTTTCTCGGCAGGTTGCAAAAAAATTAGAATAGATACACATACCTGGCTCTAGCAGCTTCATCAGGAGCGTGGTGCCTCAGAAGTAAAAAGACCAGCACAGCTACTATTGCATAAAATAATCTAGCCGTCCACTTTGGACGCTCGTCCCCATCCTTTTTGGGCCAAAACTGGAATAATTCCTTGAGTGTTGCTTCCTCTGCAAGAATGTTCGGGAAAAACCAGACACGCTTTCCAAGAAGTATCCATAGGGTCCCGAACACAAGGCCTCTCACTGCAGGAAAATATCAGCGCAAGTAATTTGATTCAGTAGCAGCTATTTCATACAAAACAGCAACTGTAATGTCAACCAGCAGGAGACAGGAAGAGAATGGATCCCCAAACCTATACAGAATTAGCAAACAAAATGCTACTCGCTAATCATAGAAGAGTAACTCGGTTTTTGCAGGGGAAGAATTAATTTTCTGAATAAAGACATTCTTCACAATTCAGAAATTTCAAAAATGTTAAATAATGCTATAAATGGCATATCACACTTTTACAGTCCTTGTTAACGTCAATGAGTTAGAAAGATCAACAAATTCTTGAACAGAAATTGTTACAACTTATAATGAATAATTCAATTAATTGAATACGGCAGGGAAGAACGAAAAGAGTGATAAATCGCATGTGAGTTGTGAAAACACCTAGGTGAGCCTGGGAAGGAGTTTTAATAGGGCATTGGCAATCCCAAGGTATCATTTTTGGAAATAAATAAATAAGAGCTGACAAGAAAACAAAGGATAAATTGGGAGTTTATTTTCACGATAAATTTTATATTTCTCCTTTTTTGTAACTTTATTCATATTTTATAGATCTTTTATGATTACTGTGCTCATTGTATTGTAATAGTTGGTTATGTTGTAAAGTAAATAGTTGTCCCATTTTTGAGCCATCAAAACAAACTAAATATATAAAGTAACAAAGTAGTTTCAAACTCTTGACCCTGGACTAGAAAGAACTTTTTTCTAGAAACTCCTACACACGGAAATACTAAGAGAATGTTTAGCAAAGCTTAAGAAGTTTACTTACAAGTATAAAATTAGTCTCAAAATATAAATAGTTCTTTTTATTTTTTTTTGTAAATTTGGAAATAAGTGAGTTGTGCAATGATATCTCAATGAAACTATTGCTTAATACCATGTATTCTATTTTACAAATAGCAAGTACGACAGAAATTGCAACAAATGGAGTCAAATCAAGACTATATATAATCAGACTAAAGAACTTACATATAAGCAGGGTAAGTATAAGTAGCAGTAAACCCGCACAGAAGTAGAGAATAAATAGCTTGCAGCGGTGGGGATAGACAGGAAACAAGCAGATTGCAAGGGTCAAAACTGGCCAGAAAAATGAGAGAAGTGTTTGCCACAATGGCCTTCGATTTACAAATGTCCAAGCAAAGAAGGCATCATTATCAGAAAAAACTTGCTCCTGCAATGCATCAATAAATAAGTGATAAAAAAAGTATAAATCAACCCAACAGAAACAACTGAATAATAATTTCCAAGCTGAAGGGGAATAATATATTACAGATGGACTAAAAACTTTCATTAGTCAACTGTGCAGTCCCAGAGCCTGTAGTGGTTTCCAAACTATTTGATTTTATTGATATTGAGCTAGCTTGGACTGAGTTGGATGGCAAAAAGGACTCATGTAGCTAACTCTAATTTTAATTGAGGAGCTAACTTGTTCTTGTTATTAGATCAACCCATACCATTACTAACCACACGAAGTTCAAAAGCCACCCCCTCCCCCGAGGAATAAAATAACAAAAAACACCTTTCTGGTTGAATTTTGGAAAAAAAAAATGTTTTAAGAACTCACAGGGAATATCTCCAAATGCGCTGGCCATGTAGACAACTTTTTCTTCCCAGGGCGAAGAGTTTTCACAACACGATCACACCGCACTATAAGATTTTTTCTCAGCAGAATGTTGGCGATATCTTCAATTTCTGAGTTCCTGTCTGATTCAAGTATGTCTTTGAGCTCTGGATGATTTCTCAGAAAGCTAACAAAATCTTTTCCTCTAAAATACTCCACTCTTGTCTCTTGTAAGACAGCCCATCTAGACTCCAATTTCTTATGATCTCTTACTTTCTCAGCAAAAATCTGAAACACGTTCTTCTTTCCGGCTTGCTTCTGGAATTTAAAAGAAGGGCATTGGGTAAGATTTAAGATGTTTAACCATCTGAATATTAAAGGAAAAAAAAACAATTTCACTTCTTGTAAATAGCTTTTTTGCGAAATTAGATGATTGACAACTTCAGATCTTTTTTCTTGCATTTGCTTTTACTATCACGACTAAGGCATGTAACAGATATTTAAGCAGCACCAGTAAACATAGGAAACAACTTAAAAAGACAGGTAACATATAAAAACAAACCAAGATCCTGTGATGGAAATGTGCATATCTAAGTTGTTTTGTGGTCAACTAGTTCCCTAAGATTCTTCTAAAAGAACTACCACCCCCTCCCTTACAAAGAAAAAAAGAAAGTTAAAAAGAAAAACATTTGCCAGCACACACATGCAGATTAACTCCTGGATTCTGTTCCATAAATTATCTGTAACACTTCAATCCTCTCTAGGTATTCAATGAAATAACATTGAGAGTCCATTCCATCGACCAATTAACAGAAGACCCAAAGACATTAAAAGGAAGGGCAGGAATCAGCTAATGAAAACTTTTTCATGTGCTTAAATGTCTTAAGTAAAACTCTTCAGCAATTGATATTGGAAAGAGTTGAATCTTTGTCCATCCTATCATATGTTCCATAAATACAAACCCATGTAATTAAGTATTCCAACTTGTAAATCAGCTTATGAAAACTTTTTCATGTGCTTAAATGTCTACGTAAAACTCTTCAGCAATTGATATTTGGAAAGGAAAAGGTTAACCTTAAATGGGCAGCATATTGGATCATCTTAATAAGGATTAACTATGAAAATGAAATTTCCATAAAAGAAAAAAAGATGCAAGTAACACGTCTTGAAACTTCTGCTTGGAAAAAAAAAAGAAGGGGCAGTAAAGGAAATCCATCTTAAACGGCCAATTTAGATAATTATGGGCAAAGTAAAGACTTCATCTTTAAGATTACATGTTAACAGTCCCCAAGCATGGTCGGAATTGTCTTCGGTTTAAAACTAATCGCCTTTCTTTTATAGTATGTAAAAGAAGCAAGAACATAGCAATAGCTATATTATTCAATGAATCTATAAAGTATAGGCAGATTGAAAGTGTTCAAGAACTAGAGCATAACAGTATTCATCTTCTTATCTTATATATTTCTCTTTAAATCAAGAAATTATTCCTTTTCTTAAGTTTCATTATCATACCAGAAATTGAAAGTATATAAATACTGATATAAGATTGACTGGAAAAACATGTCTTCATGGATTTGAGTGAGAGTCCTATTACATGTCTTTGTGGATTACAAACTATTTAGGGTACTTATATTAAAAAATTTTTTAAAAAAAATCATGTAATTTTACATTAAGAAGGGACTAAAGAAACTACTATCCTGGTTAAAGTATAGTGACACCTCTTCTCTAGAAAAGATAGATGAGAACAAAAAAAGGTCCCAGAAAGGGTACTCTATCCCATCATATAAAAAATCCAAAGTAACCCTTTATTTGGTTGGATGGAATGGATTAAATTTGGAAGAATCACTTCAAAAGTAAACGAATATAAACTCTAATTTGATTCTGAATTCCGCATTATGTTCTGCCAAACTCGTTAACCTTCCTATCTTACCACATTGAACATAGTTAAATCACCACGAAATAGCTTTGATGGTTTTAAAAAGAAAGAGACAAAATTGGCTAAATTAAAATTAACGAAAAATCAAGTTAAAATACAGTCCCAGGGTTTTTTTGTTTGTTGTTCATCGGAAGGTACCTAAATTTTTAAGCATTCTACACAAAAATTTAAAAAACTACAAATTTAAAATGACAAAAACTTTACATCGGGCCTTTTATAATTGGGGTCAGATCCTTCATGTGAATACATCAAAACATCGGGAAACCACCAAAATTCAATACTAAAGCACGTTATAAACACATCAACGTGCAAATTTGAAAAATTGCTGCTATGTGTATTAGTAAAATGTTAATTACTAACCTTAGGAGGGGTCTCGGTGCTGGACTCTCCGTATGAACGCCGGCCGCGCTTCTTATCGACGGCAGCTCCTCCGCCGCCTCCCGGTTTCTTCATTTCTCTGTATCTCTCTCTATAATTGTCCCTTTCGACAGCGTTTCTTAAATTTATTTACGTTTCTTTTAAAGGGAAAAAAATATATTTTAATTGAGTCGCAACGGTTAAGAAATGGGCCTTTGTGGACTTCTAGGGAGGGTTGAAGCCCAGAAAATTGGTCCAAATGATACTGACAATTTTACCTGTATGTGACCCGAAGGTAAATCTCACAAATGACACTTCAAAGTATTATTTGTAGAATTTGTCAATTTTTTTTAGAATAACCCAGTTGTCGTCAATCTTTAGAAATGAACAACTTAATTCTTAGGGTAATGCTATGTGTACATAATATTACTCTTAAGAATTCACGTAATAACATAATTGTCAAATGGCGGCCCTCTATTGGAGGGCACAGGCGCCCCCCAATAGGGGGCCATCATTTGACATAATGTCAAATGTACTTTTATGTACCCATAACATAATTCTAATTCTTAATCTTACTTATTGATGTACAATCAATTTCTAGTAATAAAAAAGTTTAAATCTCTATTAATTGTTACGCGACCTTCGTGTCTTCAATTTATCAATAATTAAACGTTAAAGATCAATTTTCAGTATAAGAAAGTTACAAGATTGAGAATTGCTTCTATAATCATTACCAAAGGGAGGAATTTAACGAGTTAAGCTTCAAAAAAGCATAGAAGGGTGTCATTGGTTGGGCTTAATACGATATTTTATTGAACTTTTAAAATTTCAAAGGTCTCTTAGTAGAGAAGTGAGTTGTATTTATTAATAATAAATGTTGTTTGGCGACGTGATTCTTTTTATAATGGTTTAAAAGGAAAAAAAATAATTGAATAATTTTTGAAGCGGGTTTTAAATCATTTTAAACCTCTTTCAATTGATATTTAAGAAAAACAAATAGTAATTATCAAGGAATATAACATAATCATGTCATTAGCTTCGACAAAGCGTCGAACATGCTACAATAAAGTGATAATCTCAATGTATTTACATATTACGTGATAAGCTCCTTTTTCACGTGACCAAAAAAAGTATCTTATTTGTGCTAACTAAATTGAATTACAACTAAATGGATAAATGAGCTCGTACCTATTAAGTAAACCAGCCATGATGCATGCATTGCAAGGGGAAAATTGCTTTTGAGTCATGCAAGATTCACACTTGGCAGGATTCAATTTGTAGTTGGGCCAAAAACATTTTTCATCCATCCAATCACATTTATCCATGTCAGCCATGCCAAATCCTCGGCGACGTAAATGCAGTTAGAAGTAACATATAACAATCCCATTCTTCCGTAGAAACACGATATGACATGACAATGAAAAATTCTCGAATCAAGATCAAGAAATTCATATTCTACAATCCACGTCAATATTTTTCTTTTTACATCGAGGGTCATCGGGATGGACTTCAAAATTTGGTGTATATAGCCTTTTATGAGGATTTTAATTAATTTTTTTACTGTGCATAAATCGAACAACGTCTAGAATACAAAATATTCGATCGTGCTCAATTTCGATAAATTTACCATATACACCTCTAACCAAACCATTATCATGTGAAAATGACAGGCTAAATTTTACTGATTTTGATGTCATAAATTCTTGGACATTTTTTGGAGAGTTTGTGTGAAGAAAAACCTAGGTTTCTATCGCCTTATTGTTTATTGTGCCTTGAAAATATTTTGTGGCGTTATATGCACGAGGAAATTTGAAGTTTTGATCTTCTGAGAGGAAGAAACAGAAGAATAAACCGAACCTATTTTCGAAAGATTCCAGTGCGAATAATGGGGGTTCGAACAAGATTGTTGTGTTGAAAGATGCGACGGATCATAATATTAATGAAAGGTATGATCTTGAGTGAATGAGGGTCGATGAACGAACGGAAAAAAAAAAAGAAGAGCAAATTCGAGAGTTATATCATGTCAAACAAGTTGGAAGGTCTTCTAATTTTATAAAATCATACTTTACAAAGAGAAAAAAGATAATAAAACGATCACAATGAAAATAAAAAATATTAATATGTTACTAAAATAATCGAGCATTGTAAAATGTGGATCAATTATTAGGATTCACGTACATTGATTTGTATTTTTTGTAATAATTAATAGCTTTATTAATTTTTATTATAATTAATAATAAGACTTCCATTTCACCTACATTTATCCACTCAATTCATGTAATCTAGTAATTAATAATATAATTAAGCTATTTGTAAAACCCTTGTTAACAATCATTATTGACAATTTTGATGTTGTCAAAATTCGAACCGTTGATTTAAAAAATAATTTTTAAAATGAATGAATGCAATATTGTCATGTGTAAAGTTGTCAACCAAAGTTGTACAAGTAGCACGATTCTTAATAATATTCATTTATGATGATGATCGATGGTAATAAGTAGGGTAACAGGACAACGGTAAACATGGAGGCAAAGGACTAGTCATTAGACTAGAGAAAAATGAAGGCATGTAACTTGAACATTTGGTGAAAATACAAAGGTTTAATAGAACGTCGTAGAGACAATCTTCTTAAAGTTTTCTTTGTGAATGCATCTTTAGGATGGAAGGGTTTAGAGAATCAATGCCATCTGTATGATAGAGTAAAACTCTACCGTCTATTTTTAAGTATGTCGGTATAAAATGAGCAAAAGTCCTCATATGTAACCAAGAAAAATCCAAGTTGGCTAAGTAAATGAGAAAGTCTAATGAGGTTAGTTGTAAATATTGGACAATGATAATACAGAGTTTTATATTTTTCTATAGTTTTATGTGACTTATAATTAACTTTTCGACGTGTTGTTTAGTATATGTACACATGCGTCAACGAGGGGCTTATTGGATTTAAAAAACAAAAAAGAGTATTGCTTATTGATTTGCCCCTTGTGACCGATCAAAATTCATAGTTATTAGACCCTGAAAACGAGTCTCGACATGAACTCTCTTATTTATAAAAACAAAAGGATAGGGTTAGTTTTATTATCAAATTCAAAATTTGAATAAAAATAACAGTACATGAGAAGTTATATTAGATAAACTTGAAAATGATAGAGTTTATTGTATATTCAAATTCAATTTTTGAGATAAAATAACAAAAAAAATAAATCATTTAGATATATGTAAATCATAATTAGATAAATATTTCTTATGTTGGTGTACAAAGTGAAGAATAAGTTAAAATTGTGTGATATCATGCTTTAGTAGTCGTTTCAATTTCAAGCCAACGTATTCAAGTAACTACTATTGACAATCACAATTGTTGGTGGTAGGAAACTTGATTAGTAAGCCAAAAATTTCTCCATTTAAATCAATTCGAAACAATATATTAGCCGCTGTCTTTTGTGACTAAAAAAATTCAATTAATTTTTTTGCATTTACGTAAACAATAAATAAATTTTTAACACATACAATTCTTAATTAATTTCTTTAAGATCATATTCTTACAAAATTCGAAAAATAACAGAAAACTAACAATTGTATAAGTTAATGATTGTAGATAAGTGTAAAGATTTTTGGCTAAGCCCATAAAAAAAAAGTAGAGATTTTTTATTTTTTAAATTTTATCCCTAAATTTTTTTAAATAACTTATTTTTGGATAAGTGAAAAGGTCGGTTTACTAAAATAATTCTTACCAATTACTAACATAAATACTGAATTTAAAGTAAATATACCAAAATAAGAAAAAAGTAAAGATTAGCTGTTAGCCTAGAAATGAGAGATTAAATATTGACAATAGTCATGAATTTGACTTGTTGATGAAATTTTCAAATATAAAATATATATAAAAATACTATTTTGTAATTTCTAATCGTTTAACTTTTTAAAAAATATATAATAACTAACAAATGATATTATAAATATTGAAAATTTTAATATTTCTTTATGCCATAAAAAACAAAAAATAATACCAAAAGAACTTAGTACAAAATTCTCCTAATATTATTATTAAGAACTAAAAACATAACAAATGAAACGAGAAAATGCACCTAAACCTAATTACATGACACATGAAAAATGAAAATGCACCTACAGAAAGAACAGAATGAGATCAAAATGTATCTCCATTACTACATCCATTGAAAATTCAACCAACCATTAGAATCCACTAATGTTTTCTAAACTCGCCCTTTAAAATTTTACTAAATTCTTCATCTGAATCATCTTCCGTAGACGAACCTTGAAGAGAACCTTGAAGAGGAACCTCTAGGTTATTGGGCATTGAATTCTCACCAATGTAGTAAGCCGGTAGAGGATCGATGAGATGGTTAAAAGAATTATCAATCAAAACATTGTCCAAACCCGAGAAAGAATCTAAATAAGGACCAAAATCATCTGCCAAATCGAAACTATCTGGATTAATTCCCAAAACATCCTCTTCAAATTCCGTACTGGTCATTTCTTGTTGCAAGTACTTGGACCTGAAAGCAGAATTCTCACATGGAAAACTTGCTGATGCAAGATCATAACAATCAAAATTGCAGTTAGAATTAATTAAAACATGATCATCAGCTAATTTGTTATCGAAATGGCTTGGAAGACAATTTTCGAAACGATTCATTATCACATTTTCATCTTGAAAATCCATTTTCTTGCACACTGTTGCTTCAGGATTAGTGTTTGTTTGAGTTAGTTCATGATCACTGTTGCTCAATTCAGTAACTTGATCATCATTGATCCTTTGTCGCTTATTTGGAATGGATTTTTCTTCTTTTTTATAAATCCTACACAAAACCCAGTCATCAAGCTGCAAAGAAGAGAAATAAAACATTAATATATAACCGAAAAATCGAGTACTGAAATAAGAAACTTCAGAGAGTACCCTCATGTCATCTTCAAATTGTTTTACTCTGGGAGGTTGATGGACTCTATACTCCTGCATGATCCAATTAGTTTTCTTTCCCTTAGGTGGTTTCTCTTCGTAAAAAACTAATGCTTTCTTGGCTCCAATGAGTTCATTGTTATAATAAATAAGCTTGTCAGCTCCAGTAGCCTTCCAGTAACCACTGCCTGCGGCTCGATTCGGTCGGCTACCATTTTTATACTTTCGATCCCTTGGGGTGAAAAAGTACCACGAGTTTATTCCATTATCCGAGAATTTCTCTGCAAGAAAATAGATCAGAAGTCATATAGTCAAGGTTGATGTTGAAACCTTTAAAAACTAATGACAATGTTTGAACCTGTCAAATCCTGAGGATTATGCTTGTAAAGCTCGACATCTCTTATAATGCTATACGGCATTGGCTTATTCATAATCCTATTCTTTAAATAATGAAGAATAAGTTCTTCGTCTTCAGGAATAAACCGATATCCTGGAGGAAACCAACGAGTATAAATTGGTTCATTTCCAGATGAACAATTTTTCAGCTGAGTCGTAGGATGAAGATGATTTGTACCAGAGGCAATGAGATTTGCCCCTGGTGGCTGACCAGAATGCATGGTTATCATGAAAGGCAGAAAATCAGAGTCATGGCCTCTCCTATTTATAAGGACGAAAAGATGATGTTTATTTTGGTATCAAATTCAAAATATCAATAAAAAAATAATAAATTATATTTTGTTTAGATAGATATAAAAATTGAAAAAGATAGAGTTCGTTGTATATTCAAATTCAAATTCAAATTTTGAGATAAAATAACAAAAGATATATATCAATATTTCATTCAGATATATATAAATTATAATTTGATAAACGCGATCTACATAATTACGATATTATGAAGTGAAAAATAAGTTAAAATTTGTTACATTCTTTTATGCTTTTTAATTATAATTATTATTTCAAATATTCAACAATTTACATTTAAAATTTGTTGATACCATGAAAGACTCGGTAAATGATATCGACTTTATCGTACTTCGTGGCACTAGTAGAGCATCAAAGTCACGATGTAACGCTATTAATTGTTTTTTTGGTTTATTAAGATTGTTTATTTGTCAAGTATATTCCTTGATTTTGTTATCAATGAATTGTAAACATTGGATTTTAATAATTTATTATAAAAGTTGTTATCTTATAAGAACTTGTGATGAATCTAAACTATGACTTGCTTTTTTACATTTTTTTTTTTTTTTTATTTTTTGCAATTACTTAGACCATCTTCAACTCATTTTATCAAAATTAAAATTTTGACATCATCATATTTAATCATCTCTGACCCAATGTCACACCAAAAAAATATTCCGTTTCTTTCGTAATTTGTTAATTCTGAACTAATTTATTAAAAATTATTAATTACATATATATTACCGCTAAAATTATTAAAATAAATTTAAAAAATATTACACTTAATATCACATTTAAAAAATATATATCACATGTAACATTACAATAAAATAAAATAAAAATACACCGCAAAAAACTTTATCGAAACAATTAAAATTTCATTATTTTTTTAATGTATTCATTTATAATTAATCAACTACAATTTATTAAAAATGTTACTAATTAATAATTAAAATTAAATAAATATAAAAAATTAAATCATTAAGTAATAAAAAGATACAAAGGAATATAATAGGAATTAAAATTTGCACATACATTCCGTAATCCTTATTCATCTGTTAATTTGTACCCTGGTGTCATTTGAAATACCCTTTTTCTTTTACGAAAAGGGACAACAAACCAAGTGTTCGCTGCTCGCTTCGTCGGACTGTCATTTCAATATCAATCATGCTACACAAACAGGCTAAAAAATAGGTTCAAAAATAGGAAAAATACTTGTCAACACATGATTCGACAGTTTGAAAAAAAACATCCAAATAGGTGCTGTCAAGTCAGTATGTCCATCATTTTCCTGTATTTGAACTTGTTCAATCATCATTATTCTTTCGATATTTTTGATCGCTTCGATGGGCTATCATTTCTATAGTTTCAGTGACTTGGGGTTGGAGTATTTAAGTACGAATCATTTTGTCCTATTTCTGGATATGTTTTTGTGTGGCAAAGAACATAAAAGAGTAAAAAATAGATTAGGTGCGTTATGAAGAAAGTGAATATAACATACTCGAATTTCACATAAAACTAACGTAGGATAAAAATTATATTGAAATTTTTCCAACCCACTTTCTTAGAGCCGTGTATTATAAGTAATTCGTTACAATAAAATATAAACAAAGTAACAGAACATGAAACCTTCAAGTTCTTATGCCATGAAAATCCTACAATTTTCTTGTGAATCCTATCCATTATGCAATCATCTGTCTGCAAGAATGAAAAAAAAAATGTCATTATAATGTAGAGGAACACATTAAGATGTGAATAAAAAGGAAAGTATGTACCCTCGTGTCGAATCCCGTTTAATGGTGGGAAAGCTAAGGAGACGGCAGTCGGAATGTAAAAGAGAGCAAATTGTGACACTTCATGCACCATGCACAATGTGTTCAAAATGTACCATCGTGTCGTGGAAAAGCTAAGGAAACGGCCAGCCAGAATAGCAACATGGAATGAGAGCAAGGACATTTCATGCACCATGCACAAATCACAATGTATCCAACTTGTACACTTGTGTCGCATCAATGTTTGGAAACTAAGGGCACAACTAGCCGGAATAACGACATGGAATGTAAAAGACAGTAAATGACACTTTGATCATGATGCACAACGTGTAAAACCACATTTGATACACCAAATTTGACATTCGATAGGACAAAGGAAGAGAGAGAGATGAAAATATATGTAAACTATAGTATCCTATCATGAATAGTCGTGCTAATTAGTGACTTTTAACTAGTACAAAATGCACTTCAAGAATCATTTATAGAGGTGGTGGCTTTTTCAGATTTGTGAGATACCATGAAACTCGGTTGTGTTTTTGACTTGGTTCCATAGGTTTTTGGCAGGAGGAGGAGTCTCTTAAGAAGATTTTGGCATGATAATGTGGACTCTCTAGAAAAATTGCAAGTTTTTTTTTTTCCAAGGATAAATACAATTGTTTTTATCTAATTGGAGTTTTGAAAAAGAATATACTAAAATTTTATTTAGATTAAAAAAAGGGTTACAATCAAATTACGAAAAAAAAAAAAAAAAGCGAATTTTTTAAGGACAACGATTTTTTTTTTTTTTTTACTTTTTTTAAAAGCGGAGTATTCAAGGGAAATATATATATTTTTAAAACTAAAATACAATAATATTCTTAAAAAGTTTTAATTAATAATATAATGTAAAATTTAAGGACAACGATCACTATCAACAACATTCTTGCATACTTTTAATCCTCCATATTTCAAATCATTATTTTATTTGTGATACGTAAATGAATGACGACGAGAGTTATTAATAAAAAACGATATTAAGTAGGAATGGATGTGATCTGGTTCATTTCGATTCTAAAGAGAACCAATTAATTTAATTTTTAATAATTAAATCTTAAATATTCCTCAAGACCATGATGGACTATTAAGAAATCAAATTTTATCTCCTATTGCTAGGATAATAAAATTTCATCTAGACCGTGCTATTTTGAAGCTTATATATTATATAAAATGAATCAACATTCATCACCATAATCAATTTCACCAGCCAGCAATATACATGTAAATTTCCAAAAACCGAAATACAAATCCCCAAAACTCAATCAATCTCTACTTCTGAGAGATGTCAACAAATAGGCAAACTCACATTCATTGTGGACCTTATGATTCGACATCTTGAGCCTTTTGAATTCCTATCCAACGAGCATAGTCGACCCACCTGCAAAACCATTCAAAAAGTGTATATTTTGTTATGCGATGATGACAAAGATGGAAATAAGACGAATGCGGAGAAAAGGAGAAGAATCTCACAGTAATGAACCCAAAAATGTGTTGCCTGTTCGCACGGCAAAGCAAATTGCAGTCAAGAATAACTTGTGTTGGTGCAGCAATGGCTCTAAAATTCGTTGCTCGATGACACCAGCCAATACCTGGTATCTGTTGGAGAATAAAAAATAAATAAATAAATCAGCAGAAGAAGAAGCCATTCACGTTATATCCAGAAATTGAATCAGAATATAATAAGCAGTTCATGAAACTTTATACTTAGCAAAAGGATGCCAAAAAAATGAGTAATATACGTGCAATTCACATACCGAAGATTGCTGGACACTGCCATATAGACACCATATGCAACACTTGTTGATAATACGGGAACATTTTCCACCTCGTCCGCAGCAGAGTGATCAACAGCCTTTCGAGCATTTATCAGTGTATTTGTCACAACCGTGCCAACCTAGACATGAATGAAATAATTTATGTTTCTTAGCTTTGACTCGAGTATTTATTCATCTGTAATTCTAAGAAATATTAGTTACGAAAAACAAACTATATACCTCCTTCATGCAGAGATAATTAATGTATGTAGCAGCTAGAAGTTACTGAGAGTAAAATTACCAGCATGTCTGGTAAGGTTGATTAGACATTACCAAACGAAAAACTAAGAAGTTAAAATTGCATATATTGTACTATGTAGTACGATCTAAGTTTATTTTAAGCAAGCAAGTTTGTTTACAAATGACTAATATTTTTACAGGTTACTTTTTTTTGACGGTGAGGAAGAGATATTTCCAAAATAAGTTACTTCTTTTCACTTAAAATAAGGAAAATGTAACATATCGAAGCATGTTTGCGAATGAGAAGTCATAATCCATGATGGACAGCAAATTGAAACTCTAATTACATCAAATCTCCCAAAGAGGAAATTTACCAAAGATGAAGTGGTCCCAACAGCAAATAGCTTTGCTCCATTGCGCTGTGGATAAGTCATCGAAATATGAGCTTCACAGTCAAGCTTTCACTCGGGAAGTTTTTCAATTGCAAATTATTAGACATTTCCTTACCACTATTGCACCTAATCTCTGCAACAATGAATAGGAGATACCGGGCAGAGCAACCTACAAAAAAATATATAATAAGATCTTGCTCTTAGTTCAAACTATATATGCCAATAATGACACGGGTGTTTTAAGTAAAATTTCAACAAGGAAAACCCATTACCTGAAATGCATTATCTGGAAAGCTGTGGAAGAACTTGGCAATTCTTCCGGCATTCACTGCAATAGGCGGTCGGAGAGAAACAGTAGGAGCCGGAAGGTAGACAAGCATAAAATCTGCAATTATAGCCATCACCTGAGCAGGAGACGAAATGAAAATATAAGTTTAAGAATCAAAATGTGATTAAACTTTTGCAACCAATTTATATTCCTTTAGAGCCCAAAAAAGGTGTTAAGGAAAAAGAGAAGTATTCACAATAATAAGCATTATCATAAATAAATCATTCATCCTGCAGAGAGAAGCAAAAACAAATGCCATGATGAGCTGAAACCAAAGGGAATCAAATAAATTGAATATTGATAATGACAAAACGCAACCTTACCACATCAGCAAAAACAATTTCTAGCTCGTTGAAGAAGTTCTCTTTGCGGCGCTCATATTCTGCAGCAGTCTGGAAAAAATAAAATCGTCAAATTATTAGCGAACCAATATAACATTTAAAACCACAATAAAGACCATGGCTTTGAAGCAGAAAAGTAAGAAACGTGAACTTAACCATACAGGTGAAGAAGTTGTATTGTTTTTATCCATAGGATGTAACTAAAACATCCAAAGAAAATGCTCTGCTGATGAAAATGAGCAGTATTTCAGTTTCTTTTAATTCCTCGAAAGCTGGATATAACAAGTCATCTCCCGGACAACTTTAATTTCATCTTGCCTCTTGCAATAAAAAGTAGTACTGCTTGGTGATTATGAATTTATAAGGTGCAAAATGGGTTGGTTAGGATGAGATACAAAATGGTTTCATAGCCACTGTCTACAAGTGCACAGAGCAGTTCAAGACTTGTATTATATGGTGAGTGTAAGAATAAGAAAAATACTCGACAATATCATGAAAACTGAAATCTCATAGAAAGTCATTCTCAATTAAAACAAACATTTTGATGTTCACCACGATCAAGATTTGTGCATTTCCAAATATAGTAATATAACATAAAATTCTTGCAGGACATGATCATGAACTGTAACATGAGTTTTTTAGTGATTAACATTAGAAGAACCAATGACAGGCAATAATGTGCGTGCAGAATCCATATCTGACATTGTTTGCCGTGGGATGCATGTCTAGCCAGTCTAACAAATTCTTTCATCATTCAGTTTTTTGGGGAAATGCATATCGTAATACTACAACATGGACTAGGTTGCTTCATGTTTTATTAATTTATTTTGCTTGTAGAAAGCATGGAATATGATTCGAGGCAACTTCTCTTTTTTTTTTTCGTTTTCCCACATAACAAAGAGATGCAAAGCTGTGTTCAAATTAGAGGCAACCCTGCCGAACAGTGGAAATATCAGTTACCAATATGTTATAGAATAAAAGATAGTATCTTCTGTTCCTAATTGACCACTCCGCTGACATTTCACAAAAACTGCAAGGAACGGATCGTTTATCTATATTGTTAAAGTGGGTCTTTTCAAGAAGGATAGGAGGACCATAGGAATGAGAATGATAGAGTAGGAAGGTAGGAAAAAACTGCTACAAGCATGTGTATTTTCAAAGATTTATTTACAATATAACCTTCCAGAATCTTAAGAAACATAGAGAACCATTTCGTATCAGTCATTTACTTATTTATATAGGTACTTTTCTTTTTATAGAATTATTACTTTAAACGAAAACAGATAAAGTTACAAGAAATCAAAATGACAAAAATATGATACAAATCGAAATTATCACATTACTTATTTACTAATTCTCATGAACTTGGGAAATTAAATACTATTATCAATAATATTATTAGTTCGTCAAACTAAATATGCCAGAGCTTCTCAATGTCGATGAATGACGCAATGGAACATAATGTTACAAATCAACCAAAATACAAAAAGAGCACATTTCCAACTGCGAAAATATAGTAATTACAGTTGAGAATTATGTGTAAAGTACATAATTTGTCACCTAATCAGATCAAGGTACAATCTTTGAAGCAGAAGGTAAAACATCATCAATAAATCAATCAAAAATCAAACTGCCCGAAACCCAAAAAAAAAAAAAGATTCAATTTTCATACAAATTCACAAGAATAATAATGAAGAATTTGTTGATTCCATTGAATTTAATTACCTTGGTGAAAACTCCAACGCCACATTCCATGGCAACTTTAGCCAAGAAGAGATCATCAGCCAACAACCGCTCCTTGAATCCGCCGAACTTCATCAACCAAGAAATGAAAGAAGATTTTTCGAGTTCGAAGTATCGAATCACAATGGATCCAGGTATTCTACCGTCTTCTATGGCGGCCTTCAAGTCCTTGGGCAAGTTCTCAAGTCCCTTCCCGGCCTCCGCCAATGCCATTAGAGCTTCATCTCTATTCTTCTTCTTGTTACTATCATCATTCCAATTATTTCCATTCTCATCTCCACCTCCGCCGCCGCCGTTGTTGCTGCCTCCGCCGATTCCTCCATTTCCTCCGCCGCTGGAGATGTCGGTGATAATGTCAGTGTTAGTGACTGAGGAATTGGTGGAAAATGGTAAAAATAGTGCACGGTGGTGTGTGGGATTTATGGTTATTGAGAGTGAAAAGAGGTGGGTTTTGGCAGTCGAGAAAGGACAAGGTACGGAGGCGGAGGAAGGGAGATGGTTGTGGAGTGAGAGAAAGCGCGGTAGTGGTGTGGTGGAGGTAATGTTGGCGGATATCGGCATTTTGGTCGTGGTTCACGCCTTTGCCCTGCTCTCTCTAAACCTTTTGTTTTTCTTTGTTTTGTAGAGGGAGACCGTCTTTTTCCTAAACAGTATTGAAGTAGGTGAGTTTGAGGGAATAGGTGATTATGGGCTATTTGCCTACTACCATGGTTGGGTCCCTCAAAGTGGGTCCCTTGACATGTATATAAAAAGGATCGTGCTAGAGTCACAAGTTCAATGACAAATTCAAAAACACGAGGCTCGTATCAATACATGATTGAATAGTTTGTAAAAAAAAAAAAACTCAATTAGGTGCTACCATTTCATCATGTCACCCCATCCTCGTCAATAGCCCCCGTTCAAGGAGCATTATCCATATAAAAAATGACTTTGATTGTTTACCAGATAGAATCGATCGATTTTGGTACATCTCAAATCTAAAACGGCAAACGAAACTGCTTGATTACATGGGAAGAATTCTCATAGAAGACTCTACTCAATCGTATTTGAATCATTGGTTTTTTGTGGAAATTACGGTTACACTTCTTGACCTCTCACGGTTGAATGATTATGAATCACAATATTCATATAATTACTTTTTTAACCACACCATGTTTTTATTGCAATTAAATTCTTAAATCTTTCTTCAATTTTGCAATATCCCACTTTTTTAGTCACGTTCTTATTATCAATCTTCTATTAACAAGTGTTTCTGACGACATTTTTTTACCTAAAATATCTATAAGGGCTTAAAAGAACTTATTTGTCGCTCATATTTTTAATTAAGCCCATGTTTGACACTCATTAAAAATTTTATTTTCATTCTTCTATTTATTTTTAATCACACATTTTTCAATAAAATAATATTTTCCATCACATCAATAATTTTTCCTTCTTTTTCAACTACATATTCTCTATCAATCTACTATTCCAAAATACATTCTTTCAAAATAATATGGCTCGAACACACCCTAAAAGTCTTTCTGTATTAAACATATTATGTATTCTTTTAAAATTCATTTTTAGTTATGTTTTTTTCCACAAAATCTACCACAAACATGCCTCAAATGTCTACGTGACAGGCCGTTTGTCTGATTGAAAAATAAATTATTTAAATGTATTATCTTTATTACAAAAATTAAATAGTTCAAATTGTACTAAAATTGTTGCTCTTTAAGATGAAATTTTTCACTTTCAGATGGGGATGGTAACGAGGTGTCCATTTCTATGCTTTTGCTTAGTTGAGTATTGTCAAGAAGCGAGACATGAGTTAAAATATCTTCATTTACCGCTTATTTAATATTTTTTAAAATAATATGAAAATAAAATTAAATAAAAATATTTGAGGCGAGTTTGAGAAATTCGGAACATGGACAATTTCCCCAATCCTTGACCGTTTATGTAGACCGTTTATGTAACGGGATGGAGCGGGTCGATATGGAAAACTTTATCACCCATACTTTCAATTAAAAATCACGTGGTTATGTAACGTCTCATTAAATTTTTAAAGTATGGATACTGCACGCACGATATTAAACCTTTGTTTGAGTTTCATTTTTTGATTAAAATGCATTTTAGAATAATATTTTGTTGGAGAATATGTGGTTAAAAAACAATGAAAAGTTTTGAATTTACGTGTAAATTATGAAAAAATGTATGGCTGAAAATGAGTTTTGAAAAAAAAGAGGGATGTTGATTTGTATTTCAGTTTTTAGTTTTGAATTCATTTTCAATTTTCTGTTTTGAGTGTTTATTTTAAAATTACTAAAATTGCGCTTGCTTGGTCATTTTGAAAAATTATTTTTCAAAACAGAAAACTTGAAAACACGTTTGGTTTGAAATTTTGAAAATTTCTTTTGACATTTTATTCAACGAAATTTATTATTTAGTAAAAATAAAACAATTATATATTAATATATTATCATGTAATATATACATTTTAAAATTGACGAATCTTACAATATTTTTTCGCTGCAAAAGTAATCGTTTTTTATATAGTTTAATTTCAGTACATGCATGCAAGAGCAATTCGAAGGTAATAACCACAGATATATATTACTATATACACAAAAATAATCATTTTTTATATAGTTTAATTTCAGTAAAATTCAAATTGTGCTTAATACTAATGTGAACTTTCCCGCCCAGAAAAGATGCAGTGTTATCATTGGAAATCACACATGCAATAGTACTGCATCATTATTCGACAATGTGATCGAAAAATTCTTGCACATTCCAGCTGAGAAAATAATGAAAGATAGTATAATAGTAAAGTTTCTATGTATTATTTATTACATTCACCAAATTTCCCCACTTATATAACTTGATAATATGCTGTTTAATCTTTTATATAGCCGATCATGTCGTTGATGCTCATAAGTTCAACTCCACATATGAAGACCATTTCATTTACATGAAAGTAGGGAACCCCGATCCAAAGACTAACTAACCGAGGTTCGATGTGGTATATATCCCTACTATATTAAAAGAGGGAATCCACTATTTACTATTCATTTGTGAAGCATTTTTTTCCTATAATGTCCCCATTGATTG
>CAIGRN010102592.1:0-15270 GCA_903798345.1 Fraxinus anomala
ATCACCTCCGACCACCACCACCACCACCACCACCACCACCAACTTACTAGTACCACAGCCAACGTTAGTAGCCATCACCACCACCACCCAACCACCACCAAAAGATCAAATCTATAATTATCAGTCACATAGCACCGTATCCAACCACCGCAGCACCATACCCAACCACTGGTCATCGCAACCGTTGTAGTCGCCCGACCACAACCAACACTGTCACCGCAATCACTACCAATCCACAACCACAAGCACAAGCACAACCACCACCATTTCCATCACAGTCGCCGCTAAAATTATCATCTCCTTTATCTTCATCTCCACCATACCGCAACCACCAACCCCACTAAAAAATTCCCAAACTACCCTGCTATCACGATCTCCTCATATCACACAAATTCACCACACTGCAACAGCCTCCACAACCAGATCGCAATCGCAGTGCCACCCTATCACCATCGACGTTCACATCGCTGCATTGCGACGACGTGGCATAGTGCAGCGCAGTAGCGAGATCACACCTACACGACGCTCACATCAAGCGGGGCTTCGCGAGGGCAACGGGTGCTCCTCGACGACGACGACAGTGATGATCTGATGGAGAGGATAGAGAGAGACGAGATAAGATGAGAGAAAAGGAGAGGAGAGAGAATGAATAGAAGAAAAGAGAGAGAATGATTCAGGGTTTGTGATGGATGATATATGGTGTGTGTATATAAATTATTTATAATAATATTATTAATATTAACTTATTGATTTATAATATTTGAATTAATAACCTAATTTTTGTATAAATAAATATTAGGTCTGATTTTTTAAATTGAATCTTGAAAAATTGGTTAGGTGTAATTTCCACTAATTAATATACGTTGGCACCCTATTTTTCATTTTTTAAGTTGACTTTGCGAGTTTGTTTATTAGAAAGACTTTGCCTTTGACAACCATTTTTCAAAACTCCTTTTCTGCATCAAGTTCAGGGACCTCATTAAAGATGCATTGTGTATCATTAATTAACATACGTTGGAACCCTATCTTAACTCACAAATGATTCGACGTTTAGTTGTGTTTAAATTGTTAATTTAATTTTTCTAGTATATAAAGATTTTTTTTTCTCGTTTATATACATGATTCTCTCTCTCTCTCTCTCTCTCTCTCTCTCTCTCTCTCTCTCTCTCTATGTGTTTACAAAATTGAAGTGCAACTCACATACGAAAGAAACTGATTTAGTTTTCCCTTCAGCACTGCATAGACCAAGATGTTATACTCGGAGGGCCAATGTTGTTACCAGAGATGTATAATCTTAATTGCTTGATGGTTTCCTCAATTGCTTATCTTAACTAGAGAGTTGTAGTGCCTCCTGGCTTGNTGTGGTGTGGTGTTGGGGGAGGGTAAATATAAACAATTTAACAAGACAATGATCCATATTGGCGAAAAAAATTATTTACTAGTGGAATGCCACCTCCCATATCTCAAGTAACGGTATTTAACACTAGTCAGTTTATGTGATATTAAGTGTCATTAAATAAAATGTACAACTTGTAATTAAATATATCAATAATGTGACGTGAACTAGTATTTTGACCAATTGTGCTACACAAATAGATTAAATAAATAATTTTTCATTACTCAAGTTAAATAAGCGTTAACTAATATTCATAAGCGTGAGAGTGCAACTATATGAAACTTGTAGTTGACTCTTTTTTAGACATAGAGATCACGAGACACATCGTGAAATGTTGAAACAATCTTTCGACTCCTAGTTATAGCTTATTAGGCTCGACACCTAACCCTCCAAACTCAAAAATAGTATTATGATTAAATTATGTCACATCATATATGATTTTAACCACATCAAAGTACATTGTTAATTTGTTTTAATGTTAAATACTTATTTATTAATTAACTAAGTGATTATGATGGATTATAAAATGAAAAATTGTGTAGTTGACCTACAATATAAGAGTATCTCCAAGAAGCTTTTAAAAGTGAAATACTTTTTATTTTAAAGAGTCAATCCTTAATATTATATTTCAATTTTTTTTTTCAAAATAACATTTTAAAATAGAGAGTGATTTTGATTATCCAATTTAGTCATTTTTATAAGTTAACATTTTTCTCATCATCATGTTAAAAGCCATGACTAATTCCAAATTCCAAGATTTTGAGGCTTGTGCTTTCGTGATATTTGTCATGCAATTCATTAATATACATACATGGATTTATTCAAGGAATATTATGTTGATTTGATTGTGTTAGTATGCACACTTAAATGGTCTGTGTCCGAGGTCGAGTCGAGAGCTTTACTCCTGCCATTAGACGAGGCTTCCAATTTGTTCCTTTATGATTACAAAACAATATCATGTCGAAATTTATATCAGAGATTTTACTTCCTATATATATTAATGCGCGAAGAGGCCGAGGACATTGGATGAAAGCAGCAATCCGACGGAAGAGGAAGTCCCTCAATTCTTGAGAAATGAAGGGAAGACAAATCTGTCAAAGTACGCAAGTAAGAGACGAAAAATGGCAATGAAAATTGAGCATCGAACTGCAGATTTGAGAATTTGGGAGATGAAGAAAAAATCTGGATGGATGTTCAAACATCCAGATGAAATAACACAATTGATGTTGGAAATGGATTTGGAATTGAAACAATAGTTGACTATTGGCCAAAAAATTGATAAATTTGGGTTAAAATTCAGATGTTAAATTCTTTTCTTAAAATTTTTAAGCTCCTGTTTGGTGGCCATTTTCTTGAAAAAAAAATATTGTTTTAAATAGTGATATTTTTGGAGAATGTGTAGTTAAAAAGTAGGAAAAATATAGGTTTTACATGTAAAATATTTTATTGTGTGAACATATAGTTAAAAATGAGTATGCACATAAAAAAAAAAAAAACTTGAAAGAATGAAAGACAAATGGAGATTAAAGCTCACAATAAAATTAATTTTAATTCAAGGAGGTAATTAATTATTTATTCATGATTCGAAGTTTTCTAAAAGTTTTCTGAATTTCAATGAAAAAAAATAGAAAGAATTAGGAACAATTTTTTATTTTTCATAATGTTTCGAGTTTTTTCAAAGAATTGGGTTTAATTGGGTTCAGGTTAATTTTTCTGCCGAGTTTAGTCCACTTATGGTCCAATTTTTTCATAATGTTTCGAGTTTTTTCAAAGACTGGGTTTGGTCCAGTTTTGGGCTGGTTTTAATTCGTTTTGGGTTCCTGTTGGACTGTGGTTTATTTTGTTGGGCTCGACTTTAACTATTCCATAGCGTCAATATCTTGATCTTCCTTCAACTATTGACTAGCGTTGGGCCGTCCTCTAAGTAATTAGTTGCGTAAAGTTCATCCTTCAACTATTTTACGGCGTCCATTAAATCATCTCATTACTTGTACTCTAAAATGCGTAAAGTGTACCGAAGAGTGAAGACCAATCTTTGACCTAGACGAGCCTAGGTATTAAAAAGCGTAAAAAAAACGTTTTCTTAGTTTAATATTATTTTAAATTTTAAATCAATTAAAAATTAAGTAATAATTAAAGAAAAAAAGCGTAAAAAACGTTGAAATGCGTAAAAAGCGTTGAAAAGCGTGCTAGGCGAGAAAAAAAAAGCGCAAAGCTAGACGTTTCGCTCCCACATCGCGCTTAGGCGTCACTTTTTAGAATACTGCTCATTATACAATTACTTCGTACGTCCTTCTACTAAATAAAAGCATCAGTTTCATCCTTCAATAATTCAATTGCGTCAAATCGTCCTTCCACTATTCAAGAACGTCAACTTAATCCATTTAATATTTCATTGATACAGTTTCATCCTTAAAAGTATTTACTACGGCTAGTTTATTCTAAAAACTATTCCAAAGCATCAATAAAGTCCTCTGACTATTAAAAAGAAACAATTCTGACCTTATACTTAAAAAGCATCAATTTCGACCTTCGACAATTCAACAATTACTAATTCATCCTTCAACTTTTAAAAATAGTAATTTTGGCCTTCAACAAAATAAAAAGATACAATATCGTCGTTAAACTATGCNGACCTTATACTTAAAAAGCATCAATTTCGACCTTCGACAATTCAACAATTACTAATTCATCCTTCAACTTTTAAAAATAGTAATTTTGGCCTTCAACAAAATAAAAAGATACAATATCGTCGTTAAACTATGCCAGCCCAATTTTCTAAGATCTTATTTTTTTCAAACTTAATTTCAACCACTCATTCTTCAAATGAATTTTACACTTAAATAAAAAAAAAAATTTATCTTTTATCTTATTCAATCCTTCATTTATTCTGGAACATCAAATTAGTCCTTCAATTATTTTTTAGATTCAGATACATCCTTCAATTATTTACTAAGGCTAATTTAAGCCTCAAATTATTCAAACGCATCAATCACATCCTATGACCATTCAACGGATACAATTTCTTACTTCACTAACTCATCAGAGCCAGTTATGTCCTTCAACTAATAAGAGCATCAATTCCGACCTTTAAAAATTCAGTAGAAACATTTTCATCTTAAAAAATAACAACATTCATTTATCACTATAAAATTTGAACAATTTTGTCCTCATTTGTTCAAAAGCATCAAAATCCTCTTCCACCATTCGAGAGAGTCAACTAAGCCCTATAATTATTATATAGGTGATATTTCATATTCAACTATTAACTACCGTCAGATTTTACTCAAAAACCGTCCATTTCATCCTTCAACGTTTCAAGAGCATCGCTATAGCCTTTCCACTATGGGATTGAATGTTGGACTATATAGAAACAACATTTACAAATTCGAGTTTAGCTAGCATAGATAAAAATATTTATATGGAATTTTAATAAAACAATTACCACGAACACATTCGGGAGTTGGTAATATGGTTTGGAAAAAAAAAATTGAAAGATAATAATTCCATGATAGGCTAGTCTTAATGATAAAATTTCCACCATAAGTCACATGGTATGAAGTAATTTAAAAGGATTCAAGTGGTAATGTCACACTCAAAGGTTGCACATTGACTTGATTGTAACACTAGCATCATCTTTGATAATGGAAGTTGTAGTCCACCCCGTCCTGTTGCTGTACTTTGGAGCCTTATTGAAATTACTGACAGTAAATGGTGTGACCAATTTTTGCTGCTCATCTGTACCATTTCTTCCCACCCTCCGGCCTCCACTCTTCCTATAGGAGTGTGTAGAAATGGTCGCGGTCGCTTATATATACATATATATATATCTTCGTCTTCAGTTTCTTCGCCTCTCCCTCAGCCCTATTAAATTCTTGTGTAATATGTTTTGGAGTTTGGACATTACATCGTGGTTAAGGATATATTACTTTTTTTTTTTTTCTTTCAAGTCAAATAAGTTACTTATTTGGAATGTACTTATGAGTAAACATTTTAACCTTAATCGGCAGGTCTCATTTTGTTATAGTGTGCGTTTGAATTAAGATCGCGATTTTCACTATTTTTCTCTAAGGGTGCGTTTGAATACGACCATATAAACAATTCAATTGTCTAAAACTTATTTGTTTTGAAATTATTAATTAAATGTATTTAATTGATTTAGTTTTTAACTTAAAAATATTATATTTGTCCATTTTTTATTAGTAGATAGATAAGAGAGAGTGAATTCCCTAAAAAATAAAAGCATACCCCTCCTAAAGAAAATATTTTCCTTGATTTTAAAGAAAATATAATCACGTAACCAAAAGTTAAAACATGTTTTTCACGAAGAAAAAAAAAAGTCAATCAAACAGCATAAAAGTAGGAATTTGGATTGAAAAAACACATTTTTCATGAAAAATATTGGCAATCAAACTCACTCTAAATGGTTTGATTGACTTTATTTTCCATGAAAAATGTCATTTTTCCACACAAATTCCTACTTTTGGGTGTTTGATTGACGATTTTTTTTTTTTCCATAAAAAGAATATTTTCCAACTTTTGGTCATGTGAACATATTTTTTTCAAAAATAAAGAATACATTTTTTTTAAGGAGTGATGATTTTTATTTTTCTGATAATTCACTCTATAGTCCCCCTCTCTCTCATCTACCTACTAATAAGAAATAAACAAGTATAATATTTTCTAAATTGAAAACGAAATCAATCAAACACATGTAATTAATAATTTTCATATAAATAAATTCTAAGCAATTGAATTGTCTAAAATATATTTTCTTTCCACGCAAATTTCATGCTCGCAATCAAAGGCGAAAACGAACCCTAATGGTAATGTATGCATCAAACTTTTGTGTTTGCTAATCACATCAAATGAAGAATAGTGATCCAGACAAGTCCATACAACAAGGGAAATAAATCAAATTTACTAGAATAGTTGCTGAAGAGACAATTTGCTCTTCAGGAAGAATAAATGGACATCATATTTTTCTTTTACTACTACATTATGAATTTTGACAATGAATTAAAATACATAATCATCAGGAAATCTATCAATTTAATAAATTAAATTCCTTAATTAAATTAAACAGCTTTGGGGTTTTCGTCTTAAGGCAGTCTACACGTGCTGATGGATGGTTGCATGCTTTTCATCCTCCATTAAATTAATTCAAATGGTAGAGTCAAGGACACAATTAAAACTCGAACAAAATGTTGAATTGAATTGACGTGACGAGAGGGTCGATTTTTATCTTCAGGCCATTGATCTAGCAATAAACTTAATTCGAATTATAGAGTTAAAAGACAGTATCAAAATCGAACTAGACCTTGAATTGGCATGACAAGAGGGTGGTTAATACAAAGACAAGTTGCAATAGAAATTAAAATCTCACTTTCATGGTGTACTGTTTGTTCTTCTGCTTTTATATTGTTGTTATAATATAATATTCATTATTTAAGCAGATTTCGAACCAAAATTTTTGATTCCTAGTATTGTTGTCCAGTCACTTCACACGATGATATATCTTAATTTGATGTTGTATCTTAATTTTTTGGGAGGTGACATTGTATCTTAGTTTGAACAATAGGTATTCTCATTTTTGCTTCTGTCGGCGTAGATTTCTTTGCATTTTCATAAAAAGGAAAAAAGATCTTTTTGAAATTCAATCTCGAATAATACAGATGCGTATCTAATATCTCGATTTTATATAAGATTTCACTCAATTCAACAAGAAAGCATATAACTATCTCTATTCACTTTGTTGCCTTGGAACTCAATACTATTTGAGCTTGCGTAGGACGTTTGACAAGGTAGAATGAACTATACCTTATATTATTAAAAGCACGCTTTGCTAAGTTCAAAAGTAACTTATTTAATTCTTGTTGTAGTCATGAAGAAAATAAGTTAAATTTGTTTCTATCATACCTTCTATCTACTAAAGAGTTATAGACCATTGTAACAACCCTTGTGTCACGTATAAACTAAAATAACAATCGAGATAATGGACAAAAGTTAAACATTTGTAATGCAGAAGTGTTTAATACATTGAAACTCATTATCGATAGATAAAGAGAAATCGTTTTACATACTCTTAGAATGGAAAATTGTAGTGCTATTGCGTGTTAGGTATGACAATATGTGCTAAATAATTGAAAGTGAAATTAGTCAAAATATTTTTTTTTTTAGTAACATGTGATTCAAATTTGACTTTTTTACACTTGAATTATGAGGTGCAAGTGACTTGCAAACTTTCATAAAGACCCCACAAATTGAATAATCTTGCTCCATAAAAGGAATCTTAATTGCACTATGTCTTGACAACTTGTTATTTGAATCATTGATTTCTTATAATTTTGTTGTCTCATATTACAAGTTAATGTTTCAAATAATAAGCTGTTACATATGATGACTAATGCAATCGTTGACTATAAATAACATTATCCCTTTTTAAGTGTTTTCTTGATTAATATACAAAGAAATTATTAGGCAAAACTTGTCTCTATATGGAAAAGTTGAAGAAACCCAACATCTCTGCTGTTCTTTGCAGGATTTTCCACTAATAAAAGTGAAGCAATGAAATCAATATGGGCCCTTAGATGAAGAAGTATATTGTTATATATGGGTATAAAGGTAGGAGTTGAGCTGTTACTCATCCTTATCTAACCCAATAATATATTCTTAGGGTCGATCAGAACTAATATGGTACATAGTTGTTAAAAGATTTAATTATCATGAATCTTTTGGTTGGTCTACAAATGAATTGAACGAGCGACAGAAAAGGACTTATAATCTGGTCACTGAGGATGATTTCATATTCAATGAACTCTTGTTGTACCTTTCATAGCATTTTTATCCTCGTCTCGAAATAATTCGTCATACAAGTGATTTGTATAATTGTAGTTCTTTCGAAATGTGTGAACAAAAAATAACTTGAGTGTATATAAACAGTTTACAAACATGAGCCAAATACAGGCTTAACATCATCAGTCATTCATCAAAACAGGAGTTGATCTTCATTTTCAAAATTTTTATTCTATGAAAAAAAAAAGAAAAAATAAATAAAATCCCATATACAAAGCTTTCTGGATTCTTTTTCTTCTATAATAGATAATATGCCATGCCTATCAAATGAGGAAATAAATCTGATAATTTTACTTTAAAACAAATATTAATCTGCAAATTCCAAAATAAATCAACTCATAATTTATTTTCATATCTACAAAAGGTTACATAATCCACACCAGTGACTATTTATAAACATAACACTCTTAATCACTCAAGAGGTCCTGATAACTTACCATACAATTGCTGAGGAAAATTGGAAAAAAAGAACAAACCCATCCCAAATATCAAATATTTTTCAACTTACACAGCAACAAACTTTTCACATTACAATCTCGGGCTTCAAAATGCTAGATTTGATCTCTTTGTGAGGCAAAACCACGCCTCCATTGCTGTAAATTTCATCGCCAACATGAACATCTTCTCCAAGGATAGTCATGTTCTCCACACGAGCCCACTGCCCAACAGTCGAGTGCCAGCCGATGATGCTACTCGAAATGCAAGCGTGTTTCTTGATGCGGACACCACGCATTACTGTGCATCGAGAGAGCCTAACACCTGATTCAATGACACAACCGGGCCCGATTGCAACGTCTGGTCCAATCAAGCATCCCTCCCCAATTTTAGCACTCTCGTCCACCAGAACATTTCCAATAATATGAAGTCCAGAGGCCAACTTAGGAGAAGATCTCTTCTTCAAGGAGTCCAAGTAAAGTCTCAGTCCAGTGATGTAATCCCTTGGTTGTCCAATGTCCATCCAAAACCCGGGCAGGACCATTGCATAGAGCTTCTTATCTCTTGCAATATTCGGGAACACCTCTTTCTCAATGGATGTGGGGCGTAATTCAATACGATCAAGAACTGAAGGATTCAGCAAGTAAATGCCAGCATTGATCTTGTTACCGACAAATAATTTTGGCTTCTCAACAAACCTCTCCACTTGTCCAGTTGATTCTTCCATAACAACGACGCCATATTTTGAAGGCTCGTCCACCTATATCATTAAAAGTTTTAACTTCAATTAAATCTGACTTCCAAAATAAACCTCCAGAAAATTTAACTCGGGGACTAATATTCAACAGGACCTTACCTTGGTCACCATTATGGAAGCCTCACCTCCATGGGATTTATGGAATTCAATCATCTGTTTGAGTGGGTATTCACTGATAACATCGCTGTTGAGAACGAAAAAGGGCTCACCAGAAATATCTCTCAGTTTATCCCTAGCCAAAGCGAGGGGACCTGCAGTTCCGAGTGGCTCAGTCTCTTGTGAGCATGTAATCTTGATCCCAATTTTCTCCTCAAAGTCTTTCAAGAAGTTCAGCATTACCTGCAAAACGAAGACCAACTTTCCGTTAGTGACTCCTATTTTTTACCTTAATCTCCAATTAGAATTATGAACAAGAAAGAAGAGAATGAGAAAGTAAAGCAGTTTACCTCTGGCTGATAATTGATAGCTAGGACTACTTCATTCACTCCAATAGCCTTGAGAGCCTCTATCTGATTCAATGAAAAATGGCATACACAGAGTTAGGTGTGTGGGTGCTGGAGGGGAGTCGGGACAAAATACACACGCATGAGAACAGGATGTACCACAACTCAGATACCAAATCATTAACACAGAACAATGGTTTATAGTAATATCCATGTTTCTTAACACAGCTTCTCAACCAGAAATTAAAATATAATTTTAAGAATTGAGAAATTAGTCTATTTACTAAAGATATTGATAAACCCCCGACTCTGAATAGCAGCTTGTTCAAGAAAGTAACTTCCACTCACAAATTTTTTAAACTGGAGACATAGGTTGGTATAGTATATAATATATGACAAGTTTAAATTGGCAAACCCCTTTGTTTACAATCAGGATTAGTAAACCTGGAATGCGTATATTTGAATATATATGCTATAGCAAGGTCCATCGGAAATTGAAGAGATGACTATAAAAAAGAGTAGATATAATTCAAAATATACAAAGCTGAAGCCAAATCAAATCGATCCAAAATATAATACCTGATGCAAGATCATGGGCTTGTTAGCAAAGTCAACAAGAGGCTTTGGGACACTGAGTGTCAATGGCCTCAATCGAGTACCAAACCCTCCAACTAGAATTAGTGCCTTCATCCTGAGACTGAGATGATCTCCTTTATCGTATTAACAAAACAGCCTGAATTTCAATCGAGCATTAAGATGAAAGATAAAATAAACTAAAACACGTTAAAAATGAAGTCTAGTCTCTCTATATTTATGCACAGGAAAAGGAAGAATCATGCAGCTCTACGGAACTCAATGTTGACATCTGTAATGGGATATGATGATAGATGTCTCATTTTCTTGAAAGTTGTCGGTCCTTCATGTCCGTTTAAGATGAAACTCACGTGAATGTGCAGGTGCAAGGAAGAGTAAAGAAAATTTAAAGTTGCGGGGAAACGGCCAATTCTTGCATACGCATCATCATAAGACGACATAAAGTGCTTATATGGGATGGAAACAAACTTCCAGCTATACAACAGGCTGGATCTTTGAATGAGGGTGATAAATCCGCTGAACTTAATAGTGAATTTCCTGCTTTAGACTACAAAGAATGCACCACAATACATTACATGCTATAGGAGTCTGAGTAAGTTATATAATACAACAAACTATAGTGCAAAAAAAAAAGGTTGTGTTTCATTGAACAGGACGGAGCCTTGGCAAAAGAATTCCTATAAGTTCTTTCCGAAATCGTTGACCTCCAAAATTTCAAGCACCAAAACCAATAATATCCTCATTTCTCACCGCCAAAAAAAAAAAAGTAAGTGTGACCAGAAAGCAGATTTGGACAAAATTTAAGGCGACTCTCTACTCTACACAATCATCAAACACGATTCACCGTGTTTAGTTTTACAAATTGTCGTGGCAAAAAACAAAGCAAGATTCATCGAAACCATGAAGGTAAATGATTTTTATCGTAATAAATTATCAAGAATATGAATTCACACTATTTGGCGCGAGGGAAGTAAATTATGAGCCTGTGATTCGGAAACTATAAATTCAAATTGACTGAAAGATGTGAAAAATGCCATAAACACCAGATCCAAATAAACACAACATATTGAATGCAGCTAAGACATTTTATTCAACAATTAATCCAAAAGCCTTTCTTTTCTCTTAAAAACTCCAAAAACCATAAAAATGCTTCAAAAACAGAAAAAAAAAATGAGAAGAGATTACATCAGCATTGCAATATTTCTTGCAAAAAATACGTAAAATGGGCTGGTTTCCAAAATAATAATTGAGATTCAAACTAAACGAAAATTTGACCAAAACCCAATTGATAAACCCAATTGATAATTAATAGAAACAAAAGATCCCAGGTAAAAATTACAGATGCACCTCTCGGATCAAAGCAGATCTGGGGTGAATTGAGAAGCAAGTCAACTCCGAGTTCGAATCAGAGAATTATTTTATTTCGTTTTCCGCACTTTTGGACAATCCCCAACGATTGGTTATATCGTCAGGGTGTCTTTGTTCCCCTCTACGGCTCTACCGCTTGGTGTGTGATGGATAAACAGAGATATGAATGATGAATATAAATAGATACATAACTAACAACCACATAGATACAACTTTTACTATTATAATTTTCAATAATTACACTATATTTTGATGGTACGAAAGTTTCGTAACTTTTATATTCTTATTCTCGTATTAACATAAATTATTCATTGTTATAATTTCTTTTCAAAATTTTCTTTAACATGAATTAAAAAGACTCATTTGCCGCTTATATTTTTAAGAAAAACAAATAATAATACAAAATTGTGAATAAATATGTAACCCTCATTTTAAAAAACGTTAATAATATTTTTGAATGAAAATCATGATTAGGGATGGCAAATGAGCATGTGGTTAAAAGCTCGAGCAGACTCGGCATGAGGTTCGGGCCAAGTATTATGTTACAGCTATCTATATTTATAATTGATTATCATATTCATTAGTATTTTCGTTATATTTTATTGATATAAATTTTATTATATAAGAGTTAATATAATAATATTTTTTTTATGTGGTGTTGAAACTTAAAAGACATTTTCTATTCCAATATTTTTAATTCTACAAGTTAATATCAGAATATTTATAAACTTGAAAATTGTACTCTAATTAATATATTTTCATATCTATATGAATATTCTTTTATTATATTTAGTTGAGAAGAAGAACTTGTTTGACTTCTTTACATGAATATTTCTTAAATTTTGTCTTAAAAAAAATCATGAGACGACTCAGTGAAGCTCGAGTCAAGCTTCCAATTTTCGTTCGGGCTTTGGCTCATCTTGGCTCGAGTTAAAAAAGCTCGAGCTTTTTTTTATCGAGTCGTGCATGAGCCACAAGCTTTGACTAGTGAGTCGGCTCGTTGACATCTCTAATCATGATTGAGGAAAAAAATTTGATCAATAAAATGTAAAAAATAAGAATGCGATAAAAAAAAAAAAAAAACTAAATGTATAAGTGTGATAATTAATTTTTAATAACATTTAATATAATTAAAATGTGGTAGGAATATAACCAGCCTTTTTATTGCCCAAGAAAACAGTGTTCATGGTTGGTTTCGGTTTTCGCTTTTTTTTCCCCCTTTTTATCCGTAAAGATAGAATAATTTCGACATTGTCAATCGATAGTGAAAGGACAAAATCTAGGTACCTACTGATATCCAATATGAGTAAAAACAAGATTCTAGTAATAATGAAATAATTTTCAAGATATGATTTATTTGTATTTAAAGTATCCGTTCCAACATATATGCATTGAGAAATGACATATGTATAAAAGAGATTGCTGCTTTTTCAATTCTCTCAAAATGAATTTATTCGAAGCACAAACTTAATAGATGTAAACAAATAGCACGCCCCTCCATTAAAAAGGGTTGGAATGCCCATATGCATCTTCCTAGTCTTCAACACAAGAAAGTGGTGTAGAAAATTCATTTCTTGTGTCCAAAGAGTAATGATTTTTTATCATGTTCAAAGAAAGAGAGTATACAATCAAATAAATAGTCTTCTCCGAAATAAATCTATCTATTAATACTCGAAATGTCAAAGATTGTATGAAGCTTCACTATTCCATGTCGATTGCTTACTATATTTGTCATGTTAACTTAGACAATATAATCTATTTCCTCTTATTATGAACCATAATTAACAATTTATATTATCGAGAATTGATTTCCTAAGCACGGTGCTTAGTTTATACTAAGTACCGTGCTTTGGTGGCACACTACATTAGTGGGTGGGTAGTTTGTTTTGCCACCTAAGCATGGTTCTTAACATAAATTAAGCACCGTATTTAGGAGATCAAATCCGATCAACTTAATTCTTAAATAAGTATTTGTACAAGTACATCTATTTCCACCCTTAAATTTACTTATTTCTTGTTATTAATGTAATCCCTAACCAAACTCCGAGTTGGCAAATTGCAATTCATGCTGATATAGTTTTGCTTTATTGGCACAGCAGAGGACAGTAATGGTTCATAACGTTTTAATTATTCTTCCTTTTTTTGTTAAATTTTAAGATTTGTGGGCCCATCCTTACAAATCAAAGAAATGAAAATAATATCATTGTATTTATAATTGCTCGAAAAACATGTCACAATTTCTTAAAATACACTGTTGCAACTTCTATGATTACATTCGCGATTTTTGTTCAAAGAAAAGCAGAAATATATTTAGGTGTTCTGATTCTAAGGTCGAAGAAACACAAATACTCATTCGCTTTATGATTTTTTATTTTATTATTATTATTTTTTTTTTTTTGGTGAGAGTGCACTTTCCAATGAAATTTGTACACTTTCGATTTAAGAAAATGTTGTTTGGGTTGGTTATGTTCAATCTGCACGTGTAAAACTCGTTATTATAGTAAGTGATTCTAAAATTAAGTAAAGAGAAATTTACCAAAATTATCTGATGAAATTTAATTTGCCCTTTTTTGGTTTTGATAAATCAGATTTAAATTTTGATAAAATTTGATGAAATGAATGGTTAAAAAGCTAATAAAAGTTGTAAATTCTATAAATGTCTGATTGAAAATGAGTTTGAAAAAAAATGAAATTTTAAGAAATGAGGCTAAAAAAAGGCTTTATGTTACGCGTTTTTTAAAACCTTTTTCCCAATTTCAATTGTTTTATAACGTATGATATTGTAAATTGACAAACCTTAATATACTTGATTATTTATTACGAATTTGAACTATCTATCTAATAGATGCAAGATCCATCTCTAAGATTTGGTGGTGTGCATACTTATTGTGTGTCAATATTCATAAATTTAAGTTCTTTAAAGTTCATTTGTTCGCAATTACAACATTAATGTTTAAAAGTTCAAGTTAAATTTGAACACGTGAAAAATTGATTCAACAATGATCAATTCTTCGCCTAAATACATAACCTAGAAATCCCTAGTTTTTCTTGTCCTATTTATCATATTTAGGGATTGTTTGAATCCCATTTTTAGGAGAATGAATTTTATAATAGTGGTTTTATAGAAAATGTGTAGTTAAAAAAGTAAGATAAACTTTTAGATTTACGTGAATTTTTTTCATAGAAGAATGTATGATTGAAAATAAAATTAGATAAAAATCAGTTTTTAAATAATGTATCTCAAACATGAACTCAGTAATGTGAACAGAACATAACATAACAACATAAAACCATCCTATTTTAAAAGCTTTGCCTCGTTTGAACTTTTTTCTCTAAAAAAACTAATTTTTCTCAAATTCATTTTCAACTATACACTCTCACAATAAAATATTTTACACATAAATCCAAAATTTTTTCCTACT
>CAIGRN010102602.1:0-10252 GCA_903798345.1 Fraxinus anomala
AAAAAAAAAAAAAAAATTTGAAATCGACAAGTTCCTTGTTCTTTAAGCATTTCCTACCATAGGGTCATGTGATGATATGCTTAAAAAGCTCGTACAATTCTTGGTGGGTTTCAAAATTCATAAAAGCAATATATAGAAATAGTAAGTGCACCATGAATTTACCTAAAAGAAATATCCTTTTTTGCCCACCCAAATCCATTATTGTGGTAGATAAGAATTCATATATTATAGTGTGTTCCTAGTCACTGAGAATACTGTTAGTAATTTTTAATGCCTTGGTGGAATTTTAAGCAAGTTTTTGAGAAATTGACAACCCAATAATTATTAAACATATACACATGGAATGCAAAATTAAACATAAGAGATTTGAGTAAGTGATGCACCATGCAGTGAAATGAAAGACAGCCTTGGTACCTGTTTCGCGCGGTTTGTCACTTTTTGTATGTCAACAGTACCTATAAATTCTTATCATTCACGTCTTGTTCTTAATAAATTTAAAGTTAACCCATAAATCAATTTCACGATTCTATTGTTAGCAATATGTTTTTGATAATTGAGACTACATTAAAGGGATATGACAAGATTTACCAATTAAAACTACCCATAAACTTATTACAATTTAATGACCTATCACTTAAAATCTATAAACGAGAAAAGTAATCTATATATATCGAACAAATAATCTAACTCACCATATCTATTATTTCTGTTGAATACTAAGTATATTTTGATAAGGTAAGTTTTATCCAATCACAGGTGACATATTGTTAATAATATGTCACAATCACCAATCGCCAACGATAAGCATCATTAGACAATCGACACCCGTAAGTATTGTCATTTTCCAACCATCATCTCTACAAACTATGTCTGTAAAATATATTTGATTTATAATGAATTAGAAATCTAGAAATTACTATGGAATTCTAATCACTATTTCAAAAATTGATCTAGACATGGATCCAAAAGAGAGTCAACTTTATGAAAGAAAATTAAATAAACAATTAAAAACAAAAATTAGGTAGTAAACTATTTGACTTTTGGATGAATCGGTCGAATTTGGGTGGGTCAGTATGTTTTAAATGTGGAACACGCAAGTTAATTAGTACAATATAATTCAAATTTTGAATAATATCCTTAATGCATTGTCATCTTTGTTACCGATTGAAGTTACTATCGATTTGTGTGTTGACGGCACTTGATTTGCTGTTTTTATTTATTTATTTTGCTAACTGAAAATTGTGCCTAGTGGAAGTCTATAAAAAATTTTAAAAAAAATCTACTTGTACAATTATTAGTAGTGTTGTAAGTTTTACAATATCTCACGTTAAGATGGGATTAACTATTGAGTCTCACCGTAACGTGAAGTTGTAAAAATTAAAACACCACTAAAGATTGAACGGGTTGTAAAAATTATGTGCAAGTTTTCACGTATGTACGTGTAGAATTATTCTTTTAATGTAATGATTGCGGGAAATGTCATCTAAAGATGAAAATTAGTGCAAGTCCAGTTTGACTTCACCAAAATCCATGCAAGAATTTGATGCACATATGTTTCAACAATTCAACCAATGGCCCCCACACGTATCCGATTCAAACTTCCATACCCATATCTTACGTAATTAAACTAATAATTAAATCAAACTCTGTCTTTTATTTTTATGTTTTTCAACAATTTACTTAATAATAACTTATTGGGTTGGTCTCCCAACCGTTAAAAATTTAAAATTAGTCCTCAACTTTTCATAATAATTGCAAAATCACTCCTAACGATGGAAATTATTCAAATTCTAATTATGTAGTCCTTAAACGTCCAAATTTTTGAAGTTGGGTTCTTTCGTTCGACTTGAATTGGCTACTAAAATTTTGAAGTTGGATGTGTTTTAATCAAAATTATGTGAATTAGCACCAAAGTTTTTGAAGTTAGAAGTAATTTAATCAGAATCACGTGATTATTAAATGAAGATTTGAACATATTTTGTCTCATGGAATTTGTTCAATTATTAGAATGAAAAGGTGAGAACGAACTTGTTTGTTCTCAAAGAGTGAAGATCAATTTGTTACTCAAATAATATGTTGGGACTTATAATGCAATTTTCACAATTAGAAAGTACCAAAACGACGTCACTTAAAACCACAAATCCGCCACCACCTTTCACTCTCCCTTATAAAACCATGCGAACCCCCTCAGATAAACACAGGGAAGAAGGATAAGGAGATTCAGAAGAAAAAATGATGAGAGAAAAGAGAAGGGAAAATTTGTGCGTTACAGTGCCGACCTTGTTCCGTTGCCCGATTTCAATGGACGTGATGAAATCTCCGGTGAGCCTATGCACTGGCGTCACATACGATCGCAGCTCCATTGAAAAGTGGCTTTCTCTGGGACACAACACCTGTCCCGCTACCATGCAAACCCTCCTCTCCACCCACACCACCCCCAATCTCACCGTCCGCCGACTCATTCACCTTTGGCTCTCGCATCCTGACTCGTCCCCCGCGCCGCCGTCGACTTCCAAACGACAAATCAGGGAAGTCGTCAAAGGTGCAGTAAACTGCGATTCACTATCGAAAATTGTTGATTTTATGAAGGCTTCAAAGGAGAATTTGAAGTTTATTGCGTTTTCTGACGATGCAGTTTCTAAATACGTTGAATTTTTTGGAGATTGTAAAGAAATTAAAGTTTGTGAACTGATTGTCGAACTTCTGGATATGATATTATCGGAAAATGGAGCGAAAGAGAAATTGAATAGCTTGATTTTGAAGAGCGGTAAAGATTGTTTATCGTCGTTTCTTTCGGTGCTACGGGAAGGAAGCGTGAAATCAAAAATTAAATCGGCGAGGATTTTGGAATCAATCGCAGTTAACTCTGAGTCTCAACGTAAGATTGCAGAAAAAGAAGGGATACTGTACGGACTATACAGTTTGATCGCCGTGGAAAAAGACCGGCTCGCAATCCAAGCCGGTTTATCAGCTTTATTAGCTATTTCAACGTCGAGACCGGTTCGGAAGGAGTTAATCCTGTTCGGAATCGTAAAAACAGTTGGGGAAATCCTCTCCAGTTTAGATTTTTCAAATACAGTTCGTGAGGTTATTGAGAAGGCATTAGGAATATTGGAAATGGTTGCTACGTGTACGGAGGGGAGGGAGGCGATTAGTGAAGACGAGAAATGTGTGGTGGAGATCGTAAAGAGGCTGATGAAATGCTCCAATGTAGCTACGGAGCACGGTATTACAGTGATCTGGAGCGTGTGCTGCTTGGCCCGTGATCCGACGGCTCAGGAGAAGGTGACAAAAGTCAATGGATTGACTAAGGTACTACTGGTAATGCAGAGTGATTGCTCGGTGGGTACAAGACAGATGTGCAGGGAATTAGTCAAAGTTTTGAGGGTGAAGAATTCAAAGTCTTGTTTGGCAAGTTATGAGACTATGACCACTCACATTATGCCTTATTGAATTAACTAACAATTTTCTGATTTATTTTTCAATTTTCCAGAGTTATGGTCAGGTTAGGTAGGCCAAAGACCTATAGCTTTGTAAATCAAAAGGGAACACGAGTTTTGACATCAAAGACACAAATACAGATGAAAAATTGCATTTTCTCAACATTATTATAGAATTTCAATGTTATTTTCTAGTCAAATGCACTTTAAATTTTTACGAATTTGAGTAGTTACAAGTTCGAATTAAAATTTTATTGAAATTTTGAGTAGTTACGAGAAAGATGTCACGCAGTATTATTATGTAGTATGTCTCTTATAAGTTATTTTTTTCGAGACTATCAAATGCATTTGACATACAATTGTTCAAAAAAGTGGAGTAGACGAAGGTGTCTAACATCCATGTTTTTAATACGTATTGGCCGGCTATAAAGTCCAACCATGTCGAACTAGTTTAATTGTTTAATACTTAATTTTTATGTCAGATTCTAAAGTTGTCAAATATAAAATGTATTCTTTTTGTTAAACAAGAATAGCACTATACAAGAGTAAGTAAAAACATACTTGTAAATTATTCTATATATATTTTTTATTGAATACAGAGTAGGTGAGAAAATAACTAGCAATTGGACAAGTTAAAATATGTTTGATTTCACTAGAAACTGAATAGATATGTTTGAATTGGTCAAAAATGTTTACTTTGAAACAGCCCTCCCTCTATATTCCAAGGTTAAAATATTTGTGCCGGCCAGGCATTTCATTTTATAATTAAATTGGGACCTTTGACTCACGGATATGGCCGGTCGACAAAATACAGTAAAGTAATCAACATGCAAAAATTATTGTTAATCTGATAAAGATAGCAACATTCCATCCAAATCATCTAGCAAAACAAGTGTTTCAGCCCAAAAGGGATATAGATAAAAGATGAAGTTGATATTGTAGACTCCATCAACACATTTTCTCCTTAATACAGCAGGAACAAAATGGAAATACTGTCAAAAACTTGAAGATAGTGTACCAAGATTATGGCGAAAAATTTATCTAAGAACGAAAGCCACCCGATGATGACCGCTCATATGGACCTGAACGATCGCGGTTATACTTATCATTTCCTGATCCTCCACGGCTGTCAGAGTCCCTGTTCCGTCCACCATTACGATCGGGACCATAGCGGCCACCACCTCCATATTTGTCATCCCTACCACCATATCTACTGCCGCTGCCTCCTCTTTGCCCTTCTCCAGAGGGACATTCCCTAGCAAAATGCCCGGGCTTTCCACATTTGAAGCAGTCTCCACCAGATCCACGCCCACCCCCATGTTCACGATTTCTCTCCCTATCACGGTCACGGTCGCGGTCGCGGTCACGGTCCCGGTCCCGGCCCCTGTCACGGTCTCGGTCCCCATCCCGATCTCTACCAGATCCGTGGTTTGGCTGAGCTTTATCCACTGTAATTGACCGTCCATCAAGATCCATTCCATTCATTGCTTCAATAGCTTCTTCCATAGCTTTCTTGTCATCAAAAGAAACAAATCCAAAACCACGAGAGCGGCCAGAAAATCTATCCATCACAACCTGAAAAGGCAGATATGTAAGGTTTATAATAAGATCACTACCCAAGCAATATGAGCATAATAGGAAGCAAGAATGACAGACTTTTTAACAATCCATGTCTATGGAGACTGCAAATCATCACACTCCTACTCTGTGCATTTCCAATCACTAATGTAAATTTGATCGGTATTCTTAATCTCTGCCAAGAAAAAGGAAAACAGATATAGCTCAACTGCTAATATCCAGCACAGGTGAAGAAAGTCCAAAAATTTTAGATATTGGAGTAACTTTAAGTCCTGGTCAACTGGTAAATGATTTAGTAAATTTATTAGTAACTTATTCTATATTGTTTTATCTTTGAAATTATGAACAAGTTTTCGTTATATTCAAATATGTCACGAATAAAAGCCTTCTCAATGAAGTTTAGTTCCAACTATACCACTAAAGGAATGAAAGTAAATATTCTTGATTGCTCTAAAGAAATGGCATAAAAAAAATTAAAAACCAGCAAAGAATTTCTATAGCTGAGACTAATCACCAAAAAAGTATCAAACACAGCACCACCACTGCAAGAAACTAAGCCTTATTTCTAATAAACTTGTAGTTGGCAATCTATGCATTAAACATATGGATAAATAAAGTAGCACCATACTAATGCAGAATGATAGCCTCAATTTACAAAAATAAACAATCATAAGTCAGATGTCTTTGCCAATTACCTTTGCCTCCACAAGATGGCCATATTTTTCAAATGTTTCTTTTAAATCTCTGTCTGATGTTGACCATGACAAGTTTCCAATAAAGCAACGGTACTCGTCTTGTTCTATCATATTCAACTGAACAGAAAAAGGAAATGAGAAATTCACAAAGAACACTAGATGAAAAAAAACATTCAAAGAATAAAATTCAAAGCAATAGATTTCATGTGTCTTCGTTTTGAATAAACAGGAAAATTAAATTATATTGTTAAACCCAAAAAAGCCCCTTCCACGCTCTCCCCTCGTTTCTCAATGCCACATAGCACATGTTATTTTATAAGCAAATAGATAAGGACAGGAAAGTCAGTTTTGGTCAATATGTTACGGATGAAAATGGGATAGTGTAAAGATTGAGTGTTCTAAATGACTTTAAATCATTCTGTACAATAAAGAATGACAATTGATGTTAAGCATCTAAACCACCTAGAGCTTACATTGCAGTCAAAACGGTCTGCTATAAATCAATTTCAATTGAAGTTTCTACTGTAATAGAAAGGGAAAAAGAGAAGGTTTATCACGAAGGTGGTGATGAGAAGAACCTTACTCTGGAACCTAAAGATCTCCAATAGAAGAGGGGGGAAAACCACTAGTGCAGTCAAACTTTGGGCATGAATAGCAATAGCAATGGTTCAGAATTTTGTACGCTGCCAGCAAACATAATTCTTCTTAACTTGTTCCAGTTTATATGGGCTCGAGTTATAAATAGTTTTAGATGAAACCTTTTGAGAACATAAACCACATTTATAGAAACTGAAACCCTTGTTGCTGTACTTGAGGACGAATGCACTTTAATGGCAGAAGATTCGTTACGATATGCATCTAAGGTTTATTACATTAAAAAACATGAAATACAACTGTTAAGCCATTCCTTGCTTTGATAAAAAAAGAACTTGAAAATTCTTCATTCCTTTGTAAGGGTAATGGAGGGGAAGGGAAGAAACAGTTATTTGGGTAATGGTGGGAAGCTAGCATATTACACAAACTAACACATTGTACAACTATTGAAGAATTCCCTTCCTCTCCCTCTACTTATCCAGCATATAGCTTGGGAATTCTCCACCCCTTTCCCTTCCCTTGTCATTTACTACCTTCAAAACAAATAAAATCTAAGCGTACATATTTGAAGTTAGATGGAGTGTGTGGTTAACATCAGTCGTTAGGCTATAGTTGTGTTGGTAGACAAAGTCTCGGATGAGTTACTAATGACATAAATACAGTTAGCCAGCCTTCAGCTATAAATAATCGCTCAGTATTAATTAATGAAGTAGACTGATAAGTTAACTGTTGTCTAATCCACCTCTACGCGTCTCTGTCTGAATTTCAAATCTTTACTGCTTCTCTTCACAAAGGCTTGTTCTTTCACCTCCAACTCCCCAAACATTGAATTGCCTCTTTATTCCAATGATGGTTTCATCATGGTAAAAGTATGATAATTCTATGGAAATTCACAGCCCATTGTGTATTTACTTAAATATTTACTTTGTTAAATATATAGTCTTGATCCAAGCCCCAATCTTTAATATTGGGAATATTAAACTCTAACCTAATTATTCAAAATAATTTAAAACAAATTCAAGTGCCTAGTCCTTCAATTGAACAGACCACATAAAAAATACAAAAAAACGCACATCGTCAATAATACAAGCAGGAGTAAACAAATTCAGATCCATTAGAAGAAATCTAGTCTGAACAATACAAATAAAAACAGCATATACATAATCAAAGAGAGATATTACCTCAAAAGTTGGAGAATACTGTAAAATGCCCAGCGGATACTGGATAGCAGCTTGTATTGACGCTTAACTTGCCAGAAAAACCCTACCTGTTGAACTCTTTATTTGTCTTATAATTACACACTCGCACCCAAAGTTTTCAAATTCTCTACAAACGTTCTTAAAGTTTAAAATATTTATATAATAAGTCCCTTGAGCTTTTGCTGTAGGGGCTACTATTGCATTATTTTTCACTCTGGAAAAATCGGAAATTTCCTTCCTCTATTTTATGTGGATGTTTAAATTTTCAATCATACATGTACATCATGTTTTACATCATGTGAGTTGACAATTTTTTATGTATTGACTTTAACAATACTTTTTTCAATCAATTATCAGATTTTCTACATAGAGAATGTCAAACATGCTGTCAACCACAAATGTACAAGAATCATAAATCTTAAATTTTTAGTGAATTTTGATAAAAGTTGATTAAATATGCTGTCAAAAAGTTGATAAAAAATTATAAGTCTCATGATATATGTGGTTGAAAATGAATTTAAAAAAATAAAAGACAAACATGGCTAAGTGTGGAACATTTATTTCATTTCAACTTAATCCTAGTAAAAATGGAAGAATTGGGTAGAGTTATCGTATTTGAGAAGTGTTTATAAACATTTAAATATAAATAGACGAAATGGATGTATGTGTATTTATGAATACCTTAAAATATGTGGATAAAAAGTATTTGAATTTTTATAACATAAACCAAACATAGGCTAAATATCATACCAGTGTTCGAAAAAACATAAAACATGGTAAGACGGTAAGATCACACCGTGCCTGAGGCCTCATGAACGAGGCGTGCTTGGGCAAAGTTTAGACATAAATAGACATTTTCTTATTTTCAGTATTATTTTAAATATTCAAAAACCATTTATAAATGAAATAATGCTTACCATATAACTAAACCATAGATACTATAAGGTTGGTCTCTGTCAAAGTTTAAAATACCTATAAATTTTCTCTCAAATTTTATGTGTTTATTGATTGTATTAATATTAGATACAATATCAACAATTATGTAACGCCAAGAACACACAATATTAAATCAATAAACAAAGATATGAAAATCTTCTCAGAAAAGTAAAGTGCAGAAAATAAAGAAAACACAATCGATTTATTTCGGCCTAAATCCAAAGGTTCAGCGATCGCTTCTAACCCCCCGTTGAGCATTTATATATGCTCGATTCCACAATATAGCCCAAAATGACAACAAATGTTACAAGAATGTTCAGCCAAAACAGTAAGTACATAAATTGAACACTTATCTCTCAAATACAACTATTGATCCGCAAGATTCACACAAGAATCTCCTCAACACCTCAAAAACAACAACATGAAAGAACAAACACTGTCACACGAATATTCACTCAGAATATTACTTTACAGAGGCTAACTATCATAGATCAATCATTCTCAAATCAATAATTTGAGAAGAAAACAACAGAGAGAACAAATCAAAGAGTTCCTTTCAAAAACGACGTAACCACAGAGAGAAGAGAATGAAAACCCTCGTCCAAGTAGATCCAAAAAATGAAAAGTCATATAGTAGAAGTATCCAGAAGGTAATCCAACGGTGCAAAATATAACGTGTCACCAACCAGTTAAAAGTGTGATTTTAATAAGGTTGCAACACCCAGAAACGCGCCTTTACTTCAAATTATGATAGCACCATTCGAACAGGGTTCAAATCCCACAAATTCGATCTTTGTCAAATTGAGATTGAGAGATACATGAATTTTTACATGTTTTTATGCCTTAAATGCGTATAAAAATCTTTAGTTGTGAAAATTTTAAGTTACATAAAGTTTGAATAATTTCTATTTTATATTATCAAAGGAATAGCTTACATTATATAGAAGCCTATTGAAACTAATCTACTATATTTCAGCAATGATTTGCTGTGATTTACAGGAGTTTAAAGCATTATCATTATTACATGAGAAGTCCTAGAATCAATGAGTTTGTTGGCTTCTGTTGTATCTAATCCCAAGATGTTTGATATATGGTTAAGCTCCTCTTCAACACGCCCCCACAATCTCATGGGAATTTGTTGGACATGAAGATTGGACTTGAGAAGATGAAATCGTGAGCTATTCAATGGTTTTGTTAGAACATCAGCAATCTGATCTTTGGAAGAGATAAAACAGACTTGCAATTTCTTCTGCACTGCAAGGTCGCGAACATGAAGAACGTCAATTTCAATGTATTTTGTCCTTGCATAGAATACTGGATTCGTAGAGAGGTATGTCGCCCCAATGTTGTCACACCAGAGCTGAGGAATAGTAGACAATGGATGCTGGATTTCTGTGAGTAAGGAGTGAATCCATTAAACCTTTGTAGCAGCAGTAGAGACAGCCTTGTATTCAGCTTCGGTGCTACTCTTTGCTACTGTCTATTGTTGTTTGCAAGACCAGCTGATGAGGTTATCCCAGTGGAAAATGCAATAGGCCTCTACAGAACGCCGATCATCTTGGTCAAATGCCCAATCTGCATCGAAAAATGCAAGCAAAGCATGAGCTGATCGTTTGGATAGAAAAAAGCCATCTGAGATGGTGTTTTTCAGATAGCGTAATATACGCTTTACAGCAGCCCAGTGAGTATCCCATGGGGAATGCATGTATTTGCTAACTTTATGAACAACATAAGCTATGTCTGGACATGTAAAGCTCAAATATTGTAGACCACCTGTAAGATCTGGAGCCTCAAGAATCAACAATTACAA
>CAIGRN010102605.1:0-20444 GCA_903798345.1 Fraxinus anomala
TTATTTGTTGTTTTATTTAATTTAATGATCATCTCTTTTTTATTGATGTTTCTGCATTAGCATATCGACATGGCTATGGAAATGTTGAGCGATCGAGCTCGGAGACACCCGAGATCTTTTGACATTCATGGCCGAGTCATCCTGAGCTCTGGGTTGGCACGTGTCCTTAATATTGAGCATAGTACACTCCTACTCCAAGAAAGTGGATATGTGCTACCTGAATACATGTTGGAGTGGGTCATTGGGCTGGAGCCGACATATGGGAAGTCGTGTACGGATTGTACACATATGTACATTCCAATGATCGCGAACTCACACTGCTTTGCAATTGAGATCGTATACGCTGAATCGACTATATATGTGTACGACTCAGACCATAGCTGTTTGACCTAAGGCCAACTGGAGCAGATACTAGAGCTGATGAGTGTGATCAATCGTCTTCGCTGAATCGACTCTATATGTGTACGACTCCGACCATAGCTATTTAACCTAAGGCCATCTGGAGCAGATACTAGAGCCGATGACTGTGATCATTCCCATGATGGCTAGACATGCGATGATTCAAGTAAATGACAGATTAGTCCAAAATACAATATTTTAGCTAATTGAGTCCCTTTTTTGTGACTTAAAATTTTGTTAAAAATTAGGCCAAAATCAATAATGGGATCCAAAAATTTATTAACTTTTCAACGGCACATTTCATCAATTTTTATCAAATTCTTCTAAGAATGTGATTTTTTAGCTATACAAATGGCGTTAAATGTAATTTTCAATTTAGTAATTTTAGTCGCAATAAAAATTATAATTAAATAAGTTTTTAAAAATAAAGTAATTGTTGAGAATTAAAAAGTATGAAAATTAAGGAAACAAGGTTCATTTGATATAATGAGTTGGAGATGACTAAGTCCTTGTTTGAGCCACATTACATAAAAACTTAAGGTCTGTTCTCTTTACCATTTTCAAGCCGTTTTCTGTTTTCGATATTTCAAAACAGTGAAAAACATTCTCTTTCCCATTTTTGAAAACAAGTTAAGAACTTACAAAGAAAACCCAAAACGACAAGTCGTTTTGGATATTTTCAGTTATAATCAAGTCAAAATTTTCAAAACGCGTTTTGGGTGTTTTCAAAACAATTTTTCAAAATGTCAAAAAGAACATATTTTCAAAGTTAAAATTTACAAATAAAATCCAAAACGACAAATTTGTAGTTTTGGATGTTTTCAGTTATAATCAAGCCAAAATTTTCAAAACGCGTTTTGGGTGTTTTCAAAACAATTTTTCAAAATGTCAAAAAGAACATATTTTCAACAATCTCAAAATAGACACTCAAAATACTAAATCCAAAATGAATTCAAATTTCAAAACACAAAACTGAAATATAGAGAGAACAACCCCTTATTTGTCTCAAATGTTATTTTCAACCACACATTTTCTAATAAAATAATTTTGTACGTAAAACAAAAAATGTTCCTTACTTTTTAACATCTCTTTAATTGATGATACATATTTTTCGTATGCCTAGTCATACAAACCATTTTCAGTGTACCATTTGAATTTAGATCCTGTTTGTCTCCCATTATTTCAAAATATTATTTGCTACATTAAGATTCTCCACCACACATTCACTTAAAATATTTTACACACAAACTAATAAAGTTACTTTAAATTTCAAGAACATATTTTCAAAAAATACAATTCATTACTTTATTTCTTTTTACAATAATGGGAGATAAACAAACACTTATAGTAATTGGGCATGTAAGCCACATATGGTCTTGAGCTGTTGTATATGCAATTTGTATTTATGAGGCCTTGAGTTATATCTGCAATTCCATGATATTTGTATCTTTAGACTTTGGTGATCTGAATTTCTATAAATGGTTTCCATCCTTTAAATAAATTTTGCATTTCGTTATTTATATTGGCATTTTAATGTACCATTCAGATAGAATAAGTGATTTGGAATGCAAAATGAGGAACAGTGAGGAAGAGCTCGCAAGAAAGGACAAAATCATTTTGGGCCTGGAAGCGCAGTTAAAGTTAGCGAAAACTAACGACGAATTCCAACCTACAATTGATGAGATATCCTTATGGAATTATGTGGAGATTGTTATGTATGCTGTGTCACTCTTAATCTGGTCTCTTCAGCTTCTAACCATGGATAATCTTGAGCGTTTTGTCTTAACCAGTCACACCTTCATAAATCTCTGTCAACAAAGGAACTGATTATACATAATCTAACATCACAGAAGGTCGGACAAAACAATTCCCTTCCCATTTCTTCTTGAAAGCCTGAAATTTCTTTTGGATTATTTCTTACTGGAATACTCTATGTTTAGGTAATACATCTTGATAAGCGTAGTTTCTACACTTATTCGAGACCATAAATGATTATATTTTATTGTCATTTCGATAAAATTCTACCTAATTTTTGTTATATTGCATCATCATAGGTAAAACTTTATATTTGATGAAGAATTGGAGAAAAGAAGTGAAAATTGGAGAAAAAGGACTAGATTCAAAGTTTAGGGACTAAAGTGCAAATACTCAAAAGTTTTGCCGAAACTCACAATGAAGATTCGAGAATGCTAGGGGTCAAATGGATACAACTAAAGGTCAAAATGAATGAAAAATATGGCCAAAATATTTTTCACAAGCCAATTTTCAACTGCACAAGAATGTCCAGATTTTTAATTGGAGATTGAGACTCATTTGTGGCCCAGTAAACGTTCGAATTGGAAAGGAGCTATTTCTAGCAAAATTGTAGCCCTTTAATAACTTCATTTTCGAAAATAATTTATACTTAATAAAATATAAAACAATTAAATAAAACTTAACTTTATTTCAAAATGAAGTCAATATTTAAATTATATTAGTACTGAGTGTGACAACAAAGATTCTTAATGATTCAAGTGTCACTAAAATTTAAATTAAACTTAAATAAAAGGGTTAAAATGAACAAATAGGATTTTTATAAGAATAATTACGATATAACGTTATTCATAATAAGCGTATTTTAAAGAAAATACGTTTGACATAATAAAAACTTAAAATGACTTCAGCATAAATTAACTATAATTCGACATAACTTCATAAAAATTATTTTAAATATCCCACTACGACATTTATTTTTCCACTGACCGGCTGAAACCATTAATTTTCTAAAAAGGGAAAAAGAACATAATGTGAGATAAAATCTCAATAAGTGTAAGTGAGTAATTTTTTGTTCATGTATATGCATTTCATGGAAAATTTCACTTGCATAGGCAGATACGAAAATTGGACCTAACTTAGATTGTACCAAGTTTTCGTGCATAGCATTACTATATCCCAGCCCGTCTATACGATCTTATATATACATAATACGGACCATAACATAATATAGCCATGAAATAACATATAAGTGATTACTCACGTAATAACATAATAACACACTTATCTTTTTTTTACTGGACAAATCAAGATAATAGAAGTGATTGTTAGAGAGAGATCCTTGAGCCACATGTGAAGTTGAGTATTCACGTTTGATTGTATACGTGTATGACTATATTTAATATGAAGAGAACGAGAGAAAGAGTAAAGGTTGAGAGACAATGTGATAGAGGTAGAGAGGAAGAGAGTGTAAATTGTTGATGAGATGTAGTTTGTAGTGTTGGGTTTCTTTCCTATTTATAGTGTAAATTCTTGAACTATATATAGAAAAGTGAAAGGAAATGGCTAGATGTTAGGCGTAGCCAATGCATAAATATTGTATTATCTTGAAAGTAGTCAAATCAATACCTTTAATCATAAAGTCAATTCAATTGACTTAACTTGAAACTTGGTGTAAATAATGTATGTGGTCAAATCAATTACCTTTATTTATGTAGTCAAATCAATTATATTGGCTTGACATATGGTGTGAATAATGCATGTGGTAAAAAAAATCGTAAATCACGACCAATTGGCTTATTTACATATATTTTATGCATGATTTCATCTAGTTTTCAAGATAATTCTCTAATTAGGTCCTCAAACTATTGGCTAGTAATCAATAAGGTCATTAGAATAGACTAATAACCAATAAAGTCATTAGATTTTAATAATAGACCACTTAAGTCCTAAATTTAAATCTAACGACTAGTAGTAAAAAATTGGGACGTTACATTTCTACTAGGTCTTGCGCGGTCACCTAAGCTTTCCATTTTACCCTTCTTTCTCTTTCCATCACATGTAAGCTCCTGTAGAACTGGTTTGTTTTACCGCACTCCATTCATTTACGGCATTGTCATCTCAGCGTCTATCAAGTTCAAGTCACATATTTGAATTTGCCATTCCAAATACATTGAAAATAGATTGTCAACAATGAAACATTATACGAAACATTACATACTACACAAGTCAGACATGTTTATTGTTGTCGATTTTTATATCTCACAAGTATATGGATCGTAACAAATAATGTAGTGACCAATGAGTCCAGATATCATTCCCCCGAGAACTATTATCTAACAATTGGTTAAATTATTCGTAACTTTAATTTGATCGAAAACGAACAATAATATTTGTGATTGCTGTCTAAATTATTCTAACTAAACTAAATTATCTAACATACACAAATTATCAAATTTAAATTTTAAAAGTATGAATGTGGATGCTAGGACTTACAATTTTACTTATGGATTCCCCTTTAATTTGCCAATCAAGATTAATTACTATTGTTCGAATTCTTCTAAAGTATTCAATTTATCATTCTCGAGTTCTTATTGAGTCTACTTAACTAATTTAATTTCGTATCTTTATGTAAATCAATCTTAATTAAACGAAATATTAGTTGAGAGTTACTAGTTCAACCCGAAAATTACCTAGTAGGTGAATAATACGAAATTCAATTTATCAATTAAAAGCAACACGCCACTTTTTAATTCTTCTAGATATTTAGTCAATCAAGTCAAATTATCCTATGTTGAATTGCCATAATAAATAACTAAATGAGTAAATAACACAAGATTTGATGATGGAGAAAATCCTCGTAGGTAAAAACTCCAGAACCAAGGTAGTAGTTTACACTATAAACAACAAGAACTTACAGTATGATCCAATCTAGAAAACTCACTAGACTCGCTGATCTAATTTCTACAATCTCCAATACCCGCTAGAACGTGCTTCACTCACACCTGCTCTCGATCTTCTGGAATTGTCTATCTCTTGTGGACCATCAAGAACGTCTTGTTCTTGTACTCTTCCTATATTTCTGGTCCAACCTCCCTCAAACTTGAGCAACCACTGAATGTTATTGAGAAAGTACATTCCTGGTGATATCTAGGAAGTGGGTGTTTTGGATTATAAGAATTTCGATGTTTTTCTCAAACTTGTGGTTGATTGATCTCAAGAATCAAAATGTTAATCTCAAAATTTGGATGTGTTCTTGGATCTTGGAATGATGTTATGAAAATGTAAAATAATGATCAACCACACTTTTGGACGTTTATAGGGTAGGATATATATAGGAAAAAGTGTTTGGGAGGAAAATGGATTGAAAACCAAGTATTTGAAGCAAAACAGAATTTTGATCGTCGACCATCGCTCAAACGCCAAGCCAGCGACAGTCGAATAGTAGCTAAGTAGTCGTCACTATTTTTATCATAACCTTCTCTCCCGATGTCAGATTGAAGTGATTCAATGCGTTAGAAAGCAAACCCAAACGGATACAATTATTCTAGAAATATCCTTGTCCAAATTCCAATATTTTCTATGTGAAAAATGCACTGCAAGTTACGACTGAGAATTTGAAACATAACTTGTGCAGCTCTTTATTACTCTTTAGACTTCTAATTGCATTTCCTTGATCATATGTGATCTTCTTGGATATTTTGGACTCCTTCAAGGACTATACTACTCTCTAAAAGACTCATTGAATTTTACAACTCTTTTGTAGTAATCCTATTCTTTTACAACAATCCTTTTGTCTACAGAATTGCCAATACTACTAAAAATCTAACATTATTTTAAGAATTCATCTAATGACTGTAATAATTAGTATAAATATCTCTACAAACATACTAAGTTACCGGATTTTAATAAATGGTTTAAATCTAAAATTCATCCCTCGATTCGTAATAAATTCATAAAATTATTGAATAATTGACCAAAAAATGAAAGAAAAACAAAAAGTACAGACTTCATAATTAAGTTTTGAAATCTTAATCCTGAAAGAATTGAATCATGCACACCAATAATCTTCTTCAACCTCAAAAGTCTTCAAACCCTAACTTTTACTCTTTGATATTAATAATTACGTATTTTTTCTCTCCTAAATTGTGTGGAACTCCCCCAAAAGTGTCAAAAACTTGTAATTATACTCTTTCCTACGTTTGTACCAAGTGTAGGATTTATATGGGCTTCAAAACAGGCCGAAAACGTATCCTAAATACACCAGGAGGTGCCTATGGCGCCGTGGAGCTGCGACTCTGTATTATGGAATTTGGTGGCGCTTGTTGACGTATTGTTGACTTATGTTTTGATTATAATAAACAAATCATTTTTATCTCTAACAACTGAATTCAAATCTCCATAGTTATTGTTGCAAAGTTGATAAATTAGAGACAAAACGATTGCTACGAAAAGATTCGTAATTGACGATCAACGAAAATCGAGATAGAAGTCGAGCATTCACGTCAAATCAATCAAAGACTAGAATTTCAACAGTCAAATATCGAAGATATTATACTTAAATGTTTTGAATTCATGTGTAAAGGTAAAATCTTTAATCCTTAGCAATGAATCATTCAAAGCTCAAAAGATGAAATTTTTATGCACAAAAAAAAAATTATTTCATAAAATCGCTTTCATAAAAATTATTTTTCAAATATTCGAATTTCAATTTGATATTTAAACATTTTAAAAGTATCACTTACCAAGTGAAAACGTTCTTCAAAAGCTTACATTTTTCAAAAAAATCAAGAAAGAAAAATTTGGGATAACACCATCGAAGCGGACATCCGGTTGGCCTAGCAGACGTCCGGTTCGTCCAAAGGTCGAATTTTTAACCGTTCTTAATTTTGACGCAAAACGGCTAGTTTGGTTGTCCGATTCAGTATGCGGGTATCCAGATGTTGTTTGGTTGGTCAGAAATTTTGACGTTTTGACTGCTATAAATACCACTTCATTTTGTATTCAATAGAACACTTTTGATAGCATTTAAGTGAGATATTTTTGAGTAAAATTATATTGATCATCTTATATTTATCTTTATCAAATCATTTATTTTGAATTTTTTTTATTGAATTAACTTTTGAAAATCATTCTACTCATCAAAATTTTTCTCACCTAACACTTGAACTTCATTCGTTGCTATTTATTAAAGTGTTAGTCTATTTTTCTCTTGATACTTAATTTGATCACATCATTTATTAAGAAAGAAGTTTCAAATTGTGAAATCAACTTCTTTTAAATTTGTGTGTCGTGTTTGAGGTCCTGTAAAGTTCAACATTATATAAAGGTCAATACTCTTTGTTTGTAAGTCACCAGAAATATTGTAAAGGGTTGTATTGCACCATAAGTCAATCAATATAGTGAAAAGATTTTGCTCGTGCTGGAGAGCTTGGTAACGGAGAACATAAATTTTTGCTTTGGATCGAACATCCACAATTACATCGTTTGCATCATATCTCCATTTTTCATATTGCTTTTTATATTTGCGCTTATTATTTGAATTGCTGTATTTATTCTTTTTTTACTTGAATTTAGACTAATTACTCGAAAAATGTTTTAAAACAAAGTCACTCTCCTCTTGGTTAGTTATCATTGGGCTATCAGCGCCTCGATGCTATGATGGTGGTGCTGCAACTCCTTCTTTTGGGTAAAAATTTGCACTGCACTTTCTTTAGTATTTTTCTCATAACATTCTTTCTTGATATTTGATTGAGGTGATTCAAATTGGATTATAAAGATAACTCAAAGGGCTACAATTTACTTCAAATAGATTTTTTCAAATTCGAACGCTTACTAGGTCAAAAATAGGTTTCAATCTTGAGCAAAAAATCTAGAACATATTTGTGCGACTTAAAATATATTTGTGCCCATATTTTGATCATGGTTAACTCCTTTCTGAATTCTAATTGCATCAAATTAACCTCTAGCATTCTTGAATCTTCATCTTGACTTTCAACACAACTTTTGAATATTTATACTTTAATCCTCAAACTTTGGTTTACGCCATTTTTGCCAATGTTCGCTTCTTTTTTTCAATTCCACTTTCTTTCATCGAGTTTCCCTAATAAATGAAATATACAATAAATTAGGCTATAATTGTTTAAAATAACTATTAAATGTCTATACTTATAAACTATTATATCAGGGTTGGAGAAGCAATCAACTTCTTACAACTTGGCAATCGAGGGATGCTCTTCTGCCATCCAATTATTGATTCAGGGGTACATTCTAGACATTCTTTTAATAAAATTTTCATCTAGACTAGAAAACACCTCGTATATTAATACTTGAAAGGCTACCAATAGACCTCGAAACCTATAATGGATTGTCCTCTTACTTAAAGAACTAATGGTAATGTCAATTAGTGTCTTCCCCCATGGAAACATGTTTCTACATAAAAATCTTCCACCAGTATGAACAAGAAGTGATAAAAAATCTTCTTATAATCTCTCGAAAACATGTATGAAGTAATTAAAAACAAAGTCCCAAACATCGCAACATCTTGATCTGAAATTTGAACCGTAGAAAGAAATGTGTCCCTGACATCTTCGTGGGTTTCAATCTTAACTTGACTTAAGTACTTGTTCTTCAAACATGATCGAATTTTTTGAAGCTTATCTATATCACCATTGTCGAAACATCTGAGGTCGGTAACTAAACAGGACTTCGGTAGTGAGAATCTAACAAATTGGTCAACTATATTGAACCACTTTTCGTTTTCATTCGAATGTTGCACCTACCTTAGCAGAAAATAGTGGATTAATTGTGGGTGGACCACAATTTCATGACACTATAAGAAGTGTAAGAAATATATATCCCGTAGTAGAATGGCTTGGGCTTCGTTGAGATTTGTTTTGGAGTTTGTGGAACATCCTTTGTTTGGGGGTTGTACTTTTTTTAGAAAACCAACCGTTTTTTGGGATTATATACTTCCACGCTTGCATTATTTGTTTAGATTTAAAAAAAACGTTAAATCAAATTTGAAATGGTACACAATTACATATCACGTAAAGCATAGTAGACATTCAGGTCAATCAAGTCACATATATAACGAATCTAGTCCCAACTTCCGATTTTCTCACGAGGGTTTACTCTAAAACGAAATAAAAGTTTGGTTACAAACGGATGGGCATGTCACCGTAAAAGAAAATTAGGTCGCAATACATTTCTAAATCATATAACATCAATTCTAAACATATTAAAATGATACATTTGTTTTATGCACATGATTCATTTTGGTTATAAATTCAAAAAAACCGTTGGTTACATATGGATAGACAGGTTACAAACAGCTAAATTTAGGTCACAACTCATTACTAAATCAAGCAACATCAATGTCTAGAAAATAACACTTTTAAATAACAACCCTCACCCATTATTCGCTACTAAATTGAACCGAACAAGGATCACAAATACCGAATTCAATGGCAATACATGTTACCTATCAATTTTGACTTACATAAATAGACTTCAAATTAGAAAAAGGAAAAAAATTGAAAATACCTTGTTTGACTTCAATTTGTGACTGAACCATAAGTTTTGTGTCATTTTTATGGAGATTGTTTTGGTATGTCTAATTCCTTTCTTTTACTGTTGGTATTAATAGATCCCAAAGACACAAAATAATTGCAGAATGTAAATTGAACACAAAGGATTTTCGCCTTAAAGCCCGGATGTTCACCAAAACAGGGCTAATCATCCGTTAAGCATTCACCGAAGTGATTATCGCTTCAATCCACTAGAAACCAGCAATTAATCGAAGCAAGTATCACAATACAACAGATCCACGAATGATAATGCCCTCAGACCCAAATTTTATCTCAAGAAACCATAGACTTGATAACACAGAGTAACCAACAGTTACTGATCACAACAAGAACAGAATCACCCAAACCACACCCTTACAAACACTAGATCTCACCAAGAAACACCTAAAATTTAGAGATTACTGGTGAAAACCAATGGTTTTCAGAAAGAGATAACAGAGAGAGCAAGAGATGAGAAAACCTTAGAATCATCTCAAAAATTGGCAAATGAAAAGGTCAAACCAATAATATAAACGATCAGACGCATCCAGCGATCACAACCCTTCCACATGGCTTCATCTCAGCCTTTGAAATATAATGAATGGGCTGTCGGGTTGCAGTCAATGGGTTGGACTCTTCATATTACAATTGGTTCCATCATAGGGCCCAAATTGTTAAGCGTATATCTTAGAAACATCTCCACCTTGCTTGGCAATTTGAGTTTCATAGCAGATTGGAGGTTAACACATCCTTCAGTTTCATTTGCTCTATATACTTGCAATAAACACTAATCAGCAATAACATTTAGGAGATTCAAACAATCCCTAAATTTGTATAAAGGCAGTATTTTAGTTCCCATATCTACAGGATTACACTTAGTTGAAATCTTTTCAATTTTCATGATTTTCTTTTCTATAACATCTATTATAAAATGAAATTTAACATCTATATGTTTAGTTCTATCATAATGTATAGCAGATTGACTATCAGAGAATATAACAGCATTATTATCATAAAAATTAATTTCATTTAGCAAGTTTTTTTAGCCAAATACCTTCTTTTACTACATCTATGGCTGCATTATATTCAGCCTCTGTTGAAGACAAGGCTACAATTTTTTGTAGCTGTGATTTCCATTTTATGCATGTATCATTTAAAGTAAAAATATATGCAAAAGTAGATTTCCTATTATTAGAGTTACCAGCAAAATCTAAGTCAACATAACCTTTTAGTTTTATTCCAGTTTTATTTTTATAGAACATAATGCCTAAATTTGAAGTCTCTTTTAGATATCTTAACAACCATTTCATGGCTTCCCAATGATATTCACCTGGATTACTCATATATCTACTCAAGACACTTATAGAAAAAGCAAGATCAGGTATAGTACAGATCATAATATACATGACAGATTCAACAGCATTTGCATAAGGAACATTTTCCATCCTATTCATCTCTATTTCAATTTTGGGACATTGCTCAGTTGAAAATTTAAAATGACTGCCAAGAGGTAAAGTAACATCTTTAGCACTTTCCATAAAAATATTTACGCAGAATTTTTGAAATATAAGACTGTTGAGTAAGAAACAGATTATTATTACTTCTATTTCTTCTAATTTCCATTCCTAGTATCCTTTTAGCTTTTTCTAAGTCTATCATTTCAAATTCCTATTTTAGTTTTTGCTTAATGATATTAATCTCAGTCATATCACACCCAACAAGCAACATGTCATCAACATAAAGCAACAAATAATATAAATCAGGGCCTCCACTACCCTTAAAATAAAAACATAGATCATATTTACTTCTATAAAATCAAGTTCCTTTATAAAAGTATCAAACCTGATATACCATTGCTTGGGAGCTTGTTTCAAGCCACGGAGTGATTTTTGTAAAAGACAGACAGTTTTCTTTACCTTTTTGTTCAAACCCCTTTGATTGAGACATATAAATTTTTTCATCAAAATTTCCATGTAGAAAAGCATTTTTTACATCTAATTGTTCTAGTTCAAAATCAAATTGAGAAACAATATAAAGTAAGACTCTTATAGAGGTATATTTAACTATAGGTGAAAATATTTCATTGTAGTCAATTCTCTCTCTTTGGTTAAAGCCTTTAGCAACTAATCTGACCTTAAATCTTACACCCTCACTATTAGAGTCTCCTTCTTTGACTTTATAAATCCACTTACAGTCAATAACTCTTTCCCTTTTTGGTTTGTTCACTAAGATTTAAGTCTTATTTTTGATTAATGAAATAATTTAATCTTTCATAGCAGCAACCCAATAACTTGCATGTTTCCCCTCAATGGCCTCTTCATAAGAATTTAGCTCATTTCCCAAAAAAATTTGGACATTCAAGGCTGTAACAAATTCAGAATCATTGTATCTAGGATGAGGTCTTATTTCCCTTCTAACGCTGTCTCTTGCAAGATGATAGTCTCCTAAAGGGTTTTCAATTTGCTCAAGATCAGGTATAATAGCATATTCAATCTCAGTATCATTTTCAGGTTCAGTATTTAACTCCTGCCCAAGCTCCACCTCAAACTGATCATTATTTTTAAAGTTTAAATCTGCTTGAAAAAGTTCAGATTCTAAAACATTTTTATTTTGATCAGTTTCAGTTGTAGCTATCTCTTTTTCTTTAGTGCAGGGCATATCTAACTCATTAAAGATCACATTTCTGCTAATAATAACCTTATAGCCTACTTGATTTCTTAACCAAACCCTATAACCCTTACCACCTTCACCATACCTTAGAAAAATACCCTTAATAGATATGGGCTTTAGTTTCCCTTCATTCTAATGTACAAAAGCAGTACAGCCAAAAAATTTCAGTTTAGAGTAATCAACAGAATAACCATTCCAGACATGATCAGGAGTGTCAAACTTTAAGGATTTAGTAGAACACTTATTTATTAGATAAGAGGCAGTTTTAACTGCTTCTCCCCAAAATAGTTTTGGCAAGCCAGAGCTTATCAACATACGTCTAACCTTTTCTAAAAGGGTTCTATTCATCCTTTCTGCAAGTCCATTCTATTGAGGGGTATAGGTAACAATCATATGTCTAAGGATCCCATTAGTTTTGCAGAAATAATCAAACTCTTCATTACAAAATTCAATGCCATTATTAGTTCTAAGTGCTTTAACACTTTTATTAACTTGATTTTCAATAAGAATTTTCCAATCTACAAAGTTTTTGAAGGTGTCAGACTTGTTTTTAAAAAGAATAACCCAACTTTTCTTTGAAAAATCATCAATGATGAGCAATAAATATTTGAAGCCAGAGTAAGTGCATACAGTAGCGGCCCCCCACAAATTAGCATGAAAATAATCAAGAATAGATTGTGATTTATGAATGCCAGTAACAAAAGGCAATTTCTTTTGTTTCCCATAGATGCAATGTTAACAGAAAAACATTCTTTCTATTCTTTCATTTCCTAACCGACCTTATTTCTTAAGAATGTACAGATTCTTATAACTAATATGCCAGTCTTTTGTGCAATAAATCAGATTTATCAGATTGTGAGACTGTAGCAGCAAAAGATTTGTTTTGTAAAGACAAAGCTTTCAAAGTGTAAATCTCATTTGATTTTTCAACAATAATGACTTTTGCAAAATCCTTTTGAAGTGTTAGAATATCTTTATTTATGATAGTATTAAAACCTTCATCATCAAGGGAACCTAAAGAGATTAAATTTCTCCTTAGATCTGGAATGTATCTAGTTTTGTTCAAAGTCAAAACATTCTCATTTTCCAAATTTAAAACAGTTTTACCAATCCCTTTTATTTTGCAAGAAAAATAATTTCCCAATATTACCAGTCCGCCATTTATTTCAAGAAAATAAGTGAAAGAATCTTTGTGAGGTGTCATATGAAAAGTACACCCTGAATCAAGAATCCATTCATTTTCAGTTGATGATTGGCTGACCAGGTAAACCTGCCCATCAGAAGCAGCCACTTCTTCATAAGCTAAAGCAGCCCCACCATCAACTTTATTAACATTTTTCAGTTCATCAATCATTTTGTTACAATCTTTAATAAAGTGTCCCAATTTTCCACAGAAATAACATTTCTTTCCTTGAGCCTTACTATTATTCTTATTGAATTTGTATTTACTACTCTTGAAGTTTTTGAAAAATTCCTTATGTTTTTCAAAGGTTTTATTTGAGAAATTGTTATTGTTCCTTTTTGAAAAATTGTTTCCTTTCACATTGTATCCAACTCCAATAGAGGAAGTTTTTAACTCACTTTTAAATTCAAGTACCTTATTCCTTAAGGAGGAAACAATGATATCAACTGTAATAGAAGTTCTTCCATATTCAAGAGCATTTCTCAAATTTTTATATTTTTCAGATAAGGATGATAATAAGACTACATATTTTTGATCATTGGAAAGAGTTTCACCAGATCCTATAAAATATATAATTAAAATTAATTGTTGACTCTAACTTAAATTAAAATCTAAATTTTATTTTTTATCAAATAGGAACTAAAATAATCTTCAATTGACCCGACTTCGAAGTTATACTAAATTGAAGGGAGAATTATCATTGGAGTCCCAAACCTTTCAAAACGTCACAAACTATACCCAAACCTTTAATTTTTGCAGCTAAGATCTCAAACATTTTATTTTCGATCGCACCTAGAGGATAAATCTGTTAGTTGACTACAATATTGAAAAAGGGTAATTAGCACATAATGTCCCTACCTTTTAATATTATTGTGGAAAACATTCATTTTTTTGGCCTTTTTACCCTTATTTTCATATTTCATTGCACAAAAGGTCATTTTTATCCATTTTCTCAATTAAAAATTGTGAATTGACTAAAATACCCCTCTCTTTAAATAAAACAAAGGAAAAGGAAAAAAACTAATTGCAAACATAATCCCAAATTTTTTGAAGAGTAAATGAGCCACAAATAAATTATTAAAAGGGTAATTAGTACATAATGTCCATAACTTTCACTATTATTGCAGTCCCTAACTTTTATTTTTTTGATATTTTCACCCTTAATTATACATTTGTTAGCTCAAAAATAATTATTGACCAATTGCTATTATAATTTCATATATCTCACTTTACACATTAATCTAACGACGGACTTGGAGTTATTCTAAATTGAATTAATTAAAAATATCAACTTCTCTAGTAAAAAAATTTACTATTCACGTAGTCCATCTTACTCTTTCACGTAAATACATGTTTGAAGTTATAGTAAATTGATTTTAATAAAAAATTGTGTCAACCTCTCTTGTTATTAATTGTTCCAAATTTATCCCCCTACATTGTCTTGTCTTATCTCGTCTCGTCTAATCACTCGCCGAGTCTACTGCAATTTCATATCTCGTGTATGAACATCTTTTCCTTTTCCCCATTTTTTTGTGTATTTTAATGTGTTTCATTGTTTAGTTTTTTAATGTTAATAATATATCCTACAAATCTCTGAATTTTTTGGCTCAAAGTAAATTAATTTTTGTTCATAATATCTCGACATCTTTTTAAGATGTTCCGCATGACTTCATTATTTAGCATTACTTCATTAGTTTATTAAGAGAGGACTAATTAAATGCCACGACGCACTTTATAGTTCAAACATTTTTTTCTTAGGCAAACAATTTATATTAATTGACATGTAAAGTTATAGGTTCTTAACATGGTCGAGTGGAGAATATATTTTTCAAAACTTTAAATAAATGAAGTTAGTGTAAATTTTTTAAATGCACAAGAACAATTTTGCATTTGTCAATTGATTGAGAAATGTCTATAACATTTGGACGTCCAGCCAGTAAGGATGATTGTTCCTCACTGACTAGAAATTGGTGGAAGAAACCTCACCAACTAGAAGGGGTCATCGTTGAACGATATTCATAGATACTAGTGATTGTTCTTCACAAATCCCTTTTGGTCGATGGGGGTCAACAATTGTAGGTTCGTCATCAACTAGAATAATTCTCATTGGCCCTTTGTAGTTAGGATTTTTTTTTCCCACCGATCCTTTATAGCCTGTGGGGAATTTAAATATAGACTTTACTTAATCGACACTATGTTTAATACTTGATTGTTTAAGTTAATAAATGTATTTCACATACTTTAAATGTATTATGCTCTGCTTGAGAATATAAATGGTTTAATTCATGAGTAGATTGAAAATAAGTGGCAAATACTACTAATGGATTCATTGAAATATGTAGTTGAGAATTATTTATAAATGAAATACGCATAGTTTTATAATAATAATAAAGACAAAAGTACAAGTGTTCTAAAGCATAAAGACAAAAGTACAAGTGTTCTAAAGCATCCAAAATGAACTTACAAGGCAATTTTATTAGAGATTTTGAATTTTTCAACGTCAGACAAATTTTACACAGTCATATCCATAATTAATCATACGTACACGTTTCTTAATTATGTATTCTTAAACTGAGATGATGTTTCTATTTTGATACATTAGCAAAACATAAAACAGGAACCAACCGCTGCTCAATGCACAAGCCGAAACATTGTATTATAGGCAACAGTAAATCCTTACGTCTCAAGGCAACGCCGAATCCAGAGTTATTCCATATGAAAGCAGTCGACTTGTTATCTATGGTAGGCATGGGTTTTAGCCCGTCCGCATCAACTGAAACTTTTCTAACACGAGCCTGCAACCTCAAAAACAACTGTTTGATAAAAAGACTAATTTTCGTTTATTCTAATTATGGGAGGTCCTTTTTACTTTCACCACTATTCGGCTTATGCTGGGAGCCAGGAGTACTTGGCGCAGGCTCACTCGTCTTCCCTTCAGTCGAGGTTCTAGTGGTTACTTCGGAACTCTTGCCTGCTTCTAATCCACGTTCAATTTTACTTGCTTCGATTTGTGCATCATCTGATTGTTTCTTAGATTCAATGACAATTTCTTTTACAGTTTCTTCCAGCTTGTTTAGTCTCTCGTTTACCTCCCTAAGAACTGGATCAGCTGCTCTTTCTTTGGCTTTCTTTAATTCCATCTCTTTTGCTTGTGCTTCAAATTCAGCTTGTTTCTTCAACTCGAGTTCCTGACAACATAATTTAAAAGGGAACCTTAACAAAGCCAACATACGAAACAAATCACACGGCTTGTAGCTCTATTGTAATGTTTACGAACATCTATGAAAAATAAAATCCAAACAAGATTTTACTTTTGACAGCTTCTAAGATGAAGAAAAAATGACTGTCATGTTCGAAACAATCTTCAAAACCCTATTACTTTAACTCAAATAAATACACTGAAGTATCCTTGTTTGACAACCAATATTAGGACAAGGGCGTGTTGGGGGGGGTAGCATAATTTGCATTGACCATAACCTTAAGACATGTCAAATATGATTCATTTGTTCAGCAGTCATGTACAAAAATGTTGAATGCCCATTTCCATACATTATATGTCTTTAATTGAACACAAGTTCCCCGTAGATATAAAGAAAATGGTTAAAAAAATATCGATATATTGCCATACCCTACATACCCAAGATTTAGGTGAATCCAGATTTTGGATGCTAATTTGACCTGAAAACCTATCTGACTCCAAATAGAACAGGTGTAAAAAGGTCACCACTACAAAAAAGTAAAAAAAGAAATAAATACAAATATCTCTCCGTGCAAATTTAGTAAAACTAAAAGCCTGCCTACAATAGAGTCAGTATGGGAATTCATGTGCTTCTTAACACGAGGAGGGTCTAATTTCGCAGAAGCACGCCTTCAATAGACCTTTTAGGTTATTCATATTGTGGTTGTTAAGATCTGTCTAGAAAGCCAAATTTGACAAAACCATACAAGTCACTTGAATGGGATTTCAGATGTTCTGCAAGATCAACCAAACAAAAGGGAAGGTAGGAGGATTGGTAAGCTAGAATAAACAATTTTAGCCATCATAAATATGAAACTGGTTTGTTACCTGTCGTAGTAAAATGAAACATATAGGACAGTAAAACATCTTTGCTACCAAGTTAAAGATTGATATGAACTCTTTCTTAAGAACTTTGCAACAATAACTAGGTAAGGTCATTCTAAGTGCCAAATGTAAATCTAGTTAGTAACTTTGACATCCACTTTTCTACTATTATCAGATAAAAGGATATCAAAATGTTTAAGTTTATTTGCACAGCTTATAGGCAACTTCATTTTGTTTTATAAGCATATAGATACCCTTCCCATGGTACATGGATAGAGCTTGCCCTGGCATATTGGAAACAGCGTGCTATTATCTATATGGACCAAAAAATTGAATATTTCGGATTGATTTTACCCGCCAGACAGACGAGTTTTCACATCATATTTTATGTTCATAATTTAAAAAAGAATTGAAAGAAAGAAAAAAGATGCAAACCGGATGAAAAGCAAATCAAACTACATATATAGAGTAAACTACAAAGGATGATGAACAAAATAATGATTACCGCGTCCATTTTTTTCATTTCACTGCGAGCATACTGAGCCACAAGATATACAGCTGCACAGAAAGATGCATAAATATTCAATGTTTCGGAATACGAAAGCAGATAAAAATCAAACTCAAATAGCAAATGGACATAACCAAGAAGGTCTATGGTCTGAGTTACAAACTCAATAGTCCACATTAGGATTAATAATGGAGATACAATACCCAATGAAGGCAAGCAGACAAAGAAGAGCTGTACCAGGTGGAAATCTAATCTGAAAATCATCAAACATACAATTAATTCTTAGCTGAAATGGGACTTAACTGCAACATCAATCAAAATGGAGAACGGGTTTCAATTTGAGGAAACAAAGCATTCTGTATAATGCAGTTTTTTCTCTTTGCTGAAAAAGAAATGAATGTGATAAAATGCCTCTTAGAAAAGTAAAAGCCTACCCAAATTTCTTGTTCTTGGACTGATCAGTGAAGAGGATTTTGGCGGCGGTCATGAAATCCAGATTATTAAGAGCTTTGTATTGCTCACTATACTGACTCAATGATGAAGAAGAAGACTCATTGCCATTGCTAGAAATGGTGGCCGGTTTATTATTGGAATTTTTGTGTGGAGTGCTGCAAAAGGGTTGGTTTAAAAAGGGGACTCGATTCCAAATATATCTTCCCCGACGAAATCTTCTCATCCTCTTCACTACAAAAAAATCACCAAGAAAACTATTCGAACAAGTCAGCAGAGAGAGATAGAGAGAAAAATGCTGGGGCATCGGACCTATGAAATGAGGCAACATCTGACCAAAAATATTACCGGATAACGATTGCAGGCAACTTCAAATTATTTCTGCAAATGGCTATTTCTGCCTGATACATGTTCCATCCCTCCAGACAGATTTATTGATAAATCCCAAAATATTATTTAATATCCAACAGCAATTCAACCCCCGACACTTGAGTATCATATGTATCAAACATATTCTCACATTATCAACCTCGACCTGCAGACTTCATATCTAGATATTTTATCAATTCCTAGGACCACAGCAATAATTTTGCATTTTTCTAATCAATGAGTTTCATTCAAAGTAAAGGTTGGTTCCTCCAAAATATGGGATAGAACTTATGAATTCCATCAATTTCAATCACGGTTCCTCCAAAATATGGGATAGAACTTATGAATTCCATCAATTTCAATCACCTTATCCATATCTCAATTCAAAGTGACAAACTGAATTTATGTTAAAAGAAAAATCACTGAAATTGTGTGTCCACTCAAAAGGCCGGAAAACAAAGAATAAAATATGGGACATTGTAACATACAAATTTCAAAGTGAAATCCTGAACTAATTTTCAAGTCTTGAAAGAGGTCCATTATCAATACTAAATCAAACTTTAAATTCCATCAACATTGTAAAATCAATTCAAATTTCAGCAAAGAAAAGAAACACCTAAAGAATAAAACTAGAATACAAATTTGTAAGGGAATCCCAGCAAAAGATTAGTTGCAGCAAAATAAATAAACTCTAAGAATAAGATACACAGTGTAATTACTTATTGAAATTGCAACAAAAAAATAAAAAGATAAAAAAAGAATTACCTCAGTACTCAAATGCTGCGGCAGTGAAGCTGGAGCTGCAAGACGTGTAGAAATAAACTTTGAGTCTGCGCCGGCGGTCTTTGGTCCGAAATAAATCGGCGACGGGTTTGGGTTTTGTCCGATCTAAATCAGCTATGGTGTTGATTTTGCTTTTTATTTTTCCAATTGGCAAATAAAAGGCTACGCATTCAGGCTGATCCCGTGCTGTGTCTGCAGAAAGAAACTCGGCCAACAATATTACCAGAGAAAGGATTGCCAGCGACTACAAATCCTAAAAAGGGGGAAACCACTGGAAAGTGTTTTTATGAATTGCTCTACAAAGCGCAAAGCATAGACTTCTAGCAAAAATTAGAGAAAATTACAGATACACCCTCAATCAATTGATAAATACATCAACAGTCCTTCACATTTAAAATATTATACCAAACCTCCTGTCAGAAATAGACTAGACAAAAAGTACAATAAATTTATGTTTTCTATTTTTACATGTCAACGGATTCGAAGATATATTGAAATGAATTTAACAAAAAATTTCTTGAACTTTTCTTGTTCGACTAAAAAAATTGAGAAACGATGGAAAACTAGTCTGATTATTGGTTAAAACTATAGCATTTTCGAAATGTATTGAGCATACTCCTCATAATTTTTTCCATTTCATAGTCACGCATTCTCTGAAAAGAATCACCTAGATTTTACTCCAAATTGTCGTTTTGGAAA
>CAIGRN010102608.1:0-14722 GCA_903798345.1 Fraxinus anomala
TCCTATCAGATAAAATACAAATTTAAAAATTTGCTGAATATCATGAAAAGGGAAATAAAATGTTTTAGTATCTCCCTCAATTTTGTTGGAATATAAGTCTTCTGTGTTTCACTTTACAATCAAACACAGAGGTTTCACCTTTTTCTGAAGTTATCTGCCTTTCATATTTTATCTTCTGTTTATGATTTTCTTTTGTCTTCCCCTTTAAATATGTTGTGGCTTAGTTGAGATTGTGAGCAAGACATTATATCTCACACAATGTTACAATGGATGGGTGGATCAAGGCGGAAAGTGATGGCTGTAAGTTTGATATGCAATTATGTTCTTTTCATTTTTTTGCTTCTCACAATTTTGTGAATAGTGAGCACCTACCAGTTTGGAAAAACAATCAACACTGGTACCTATGTAAACAATCAACAATTATGTACTTCCTTTATTAACAAGCAGAAATGATAGAGTTACTAATCGTTTAGTTAACCAAATTTGTCAACTTATAAGTATCGTTTGATGAAATATTCTATAATTATAGACCAAATTAGAGTTATTTCAGCTTGGCCTACAGAGATGACTCAACCTGAGTTTGTATTGGTGGGTCTAACTAATCTGGCTGGAGGTTGTCTCTGTGATGCTTTGTTTGGGCTTTCCCCCAACATGTAATATAGTGTCAGCTAATTGTGGGCCAAACCTGCAACCTTTCTGCATTTTCTAATGAAATCACGAATTCACTAACTGCACCACGTTTGTTAATGATGTCACGTAATCAATTTCTGTAGAAATTTAGAATGATTAACTGTTTTCATTGAAATTGTTTAAAGTAGAACTTAGATCAAGAAGAGTATAGAAATGGTCAAGCCGGTGTTAAAATTTGTGTCAAAATTCAGTTTGTCAAGGAGCAAGATTCTCTAGTGTGCTCACTGCTCATTTCTCTCCCCCAAAATCCTGGCTATGTAAGCCTATCTATATAATCTCTGATATGGATTTAGAATCTTTAAGTGCATAATAAGCTTAGGCTTTGTTCATGTTGAAGCATGGCCTTCTAGTCAAGTATCCAACATCGTAGAACCTGATGGGCAGTCATATGCTATTGTTGATGTTGGATACTTGGATTACCTAACTATTGAACTACCTCTTCTAAAACCTTAAGTTATTAGAGAGGGGGACACCTATTTATTTAAATTATGTTTTCAACATGCCCTCTCATATACAGACTTGATTACTTTTTTATATGAGGCCTGACACATGAACAATTTTCATAAATTGGTGGCAGCGAAACTTTGTATCTATTCTCATACCATATTGAAGTAGTCCGTCTAAAATCTTAAGTAAATAGGGAGCGAACAAATTTATTTATTTTAACTATATCTTAACACTAATGATCTTCAATTCTAAAAAAAAATATTGGATAGGTAAAAGGTAGAGAGAAAAAAGAAATCAAGAGAGAAAAAGACTGGTGATCTTATTATATTTTGTTGGGACAAGCACATTACAAAGAAATCAGCTGGACTTGATTCCTTGGGGTTTTAAGAATCAAAGAAGCTGGTTTAGTGGTCTGGGCATAGTCTTGAATTGCGGAAAAATAAAGAGGAAAAATAACAAGAATAAGAAGAAATCTAGGAATCACTCCAAGATAACCCATAGGCATCAAACATGGGGCTGGAACGTCATCATGCAATTCAAAAGTTAAAAGGATTTAAATTTCTTCAAAACTGAATACTTCCCCCCCAAAATCAAAGCACTACATAACTCTATAGACAACTAGTTTTCCTCTTTCCAATGAGTCTATTTTTCCTTGGAAAAACACATAACAAACCAATTCTAAATCATCTTGAAATGCTAAAACATAACTTGACCTTGCCTGAGGTTCACTCCAGAATCTGCAATTATTTTTTTTAGAATTTACTAAAATACCACTGGACATGCTAAGAGACCGTTTCTAAAGGCTAACTATAAAAGAATCGATTGATGTCTGATTTTGGCTACAGGATATATTCAAGGACCTTATTTTTACCTTGAAGTCTGAAGATACTCCTCTATTTTTCTTTTACTCAATCCTTTTATTATCTGCATCACTCTCTTCGCAAAACTCAAGTTTTGTAAGTGTTGAAGTTTGAAATTCCATGATTGTCGAATTAATAACCATGACCTGCAAATCTAATGGTTGTGAATGTTGGGTTCTTCACAAAATGGATGAGATAAGAAATCAAAATAAACTCCAACACGTGAGGATAAATGAAGGGAAGGATGAATTAGGTGATTGAGACATGTTTTAAGTAGACTAAACTGTATCGAGACCTGTTATGGATCTAGGATGTCTTTTGAGTAGGTGTTTTGTTTGAAAACTCTCCTTGTATATTTGCTTCCTTGATCCTTTTATCAGCTGCATCAATAGGCTCTCTTTTTTTTTTTTTGGTCAGTGACTGCACTGAAAGTTCATGTTGTGCTTTCTTAGTAGATTGAACATTATGGTTCTTATTTAGCTTTTGTTTCCAACATAACAGTATTTTATCTTTCATGTGTCTTCATGTCATGCCATTTAATCATACTGAGGTGAAAACTGCAGTCAAGAAAGTCTACTCAAAAAAGGTACAAAAACATGTTCTAACACAATCCATTGATAATTAAACCAACATTCTCCACATTGATCTTTTGGTGGAAGATTAATGAAAATTGCGAAAGTAAGATGGACTGAAATGACTGTTGCCTACATTGACCACGAGTTGAAATAATATAGGCAAAAGCAATATTTTGAGCAAAGAAAAAGACAACAGCAGCAATTGTCAGCTGGGTTAGAGAACCATGCTGATGGAAGGCACTCATGCAGTCAGCATCATGGAAATGAAAGATCACTTGATATTCTTAGTTTTTTAAACTTACCAACTGTTACGCTGGACCAGAAGACCACTTGCCTCGTTGGTAACATGCCTCAAATTCTTAACTTCTTAAAAAGTCTGCGGCTATTTTCCATCATTTTTATTTTATAAGGATAAGAGTCAAGTGGTGTGCACATCCATATTTATTTATCAGCTCGATCAAACATGAGGAAAATAGGATATATTTGTGCCCTCACTCTTGTTGAACAAATTGTGTTTTATTTAAGGATATAGTCCTGTTCGGTAGAGATTAACATCTGAATTCTAAACTAAGTCAAAGTTAATAATTAGTTTTAATCACATATTTCATGGGACTCACAACTTTACAACCATACATTTCATCAACTTTTATCAAAATTCACTAAAAAATCTGGTTTTAATCCTCATCAAATGGGCCATTGTTGTGTCCGTCCTGTTGTCAAAGTTGGAAATCTGATTCAACTAGTTATACTAACTTTTACTGGTGACTTCCAGCTTTCTAGCACAATTTAGTTTATTTGACCTGTCATCAATTAAATACGACTTGTAAATGATCCAAGAAACATGACAAGGATAGGCATTGAAGGTGGTGAAGAACAACTTCTCAACATGAAAAGGATAGGCATTAAAGGTAGTAAAGAAAAAAGAAGAGTAACTTCTAATTCATCCTCTACATTTTCCTAGAAAATTCGAAAACTAAGTGATGAGTGGTTTCTTAAGTTGTCAGTATCTTTACCAGATCATTTATAATTGCAACATGACATGACCAGCTTAGACTCGTTTACATTTCAAAATGGTACAAACTTATAAATATTTGAAATTTCGAATACATGACTATGTTGTTGGTTCTCTGCATGATTGCGTCAACGCCACATATGGTTAATGATGATGATCTACTTGCTCAAAGGTTTGAAACTGTCAAGTATAATGCCTTTTAATCTGTTACCTATATTTTCCTTTTCCTGCCGATGCAAGGAAGGGATAGTCCAGAGAACGATACTTTCCATTTGAACTATCAGAATGCACATTACTCCCCAGCAATTCACACCAAGAAAGCCATTGCTGGAGACCATTTTGAAACTAATGAAGCAAGTACGCTTCTGAAATTAATTTCTGTTTTTTTTTCCTGACTAGGCCATATATTTGAAATTGGTTAGTCCAACCAGAATATATGCAAGATTGTGTATTGTTACAGGACCGTCATTATGCGGCCATGTGGAGACTTACCCAAAGAAGTAAGCATATTTCAACTTGGAAAGGATATCCATGGGAATTTTCACCGATAGTCCAATAATAATTTGGATGTGGGCTTAAAAGTTCAAATTGTCTCGCACCTTTTCAGATTGACTGTGTGTAAAAAAATTATTCATTGCACTTTCGAGCACATTGTTCTGTACCTATATTTTCTATGTGCTGCATGCTATTATCTCTTAAAAAGCTGAATTCTGAGGACAAATCATGTTACCAATGCTCACAGGCATCCAGTCGGCCCACTTGATTACAAAGAAGGTTTAACTGGAAATGGTGACAAGTTGAAGTTGACAACTCAATGTCATGGTATCAACAATGATTGAATTTTTTCCCTTTCTCATCTGACGCATAAATGTCCTACATCGGCTGTCATAAGGAAGTCATTGCTATGCTAGTGAAGCATTGTGATGAATGGAGTTTAGTCATATCTATTATCAACTGCTACCACATTTGTATCTTTCTTTAAAACCAAAGTTGCATTACGTATCTGAAGATACCTCCCTGAAAATTATCTTTCTTTCCTGTTCTCTTAATTCAGAGATATCTGTTATTGATTTGCTTGGTGATGATGGAGCACATGGCACTCTGGAAGAAATTTCAGTACATGCACAGGAATCTCATGTTGCATTTTCAGTTGAAGGTATGATTTTTGTATCTTTGATTTAGATAGTAATCCAGTTTATTTTACTTTCCCATTAGAAGTATGATCCGTTAGGTAGTTATGCTGCTCAAGAAAATCCTAAGAATAAATCCTCTTTCACCCCGCCAATGTAAGTTTTTCTTTCTTTTCAATTTACTTCTGGCTTAGTTGGCAAGCCAGTAATTTCTTCAGGAATCATCTACAATTATCATAGATGGAGAATAAGGAAAACGACAATTAAATCTGTCTTTTGAAAGAGATCTTCGGATGAAAAATGAAATAAATTCGAAAAGAAGGAAATAGTGAGTGTTGATTGAGATGGAAAGAGTTAGAATAGAATTTCAAGTAGAGTTTGATTTAAAATATATTTTTTTATATTAGTTTTAATATTACAATAAGGTTTATAGTTTATTTGAACTTCGTTTGCTTTTAGTTTTTTATTTTTTTGGTAGTTTATTTGCTCTATAAATAGATGGGTTCATTAATAGTTAACCTTTATTATATGAATAAATTGGCATCTTCTTTTGCCCACAATTCTTCTCTCCTTTTCACCCCTTTCTCTTCTTAATCTTCAATTGTTCATGTCAAATATACGTTTATGCGTCAATTTGGTATCAGAGCAATTCATTCTTCTTTGGCCTACACCTCCTCAAATCAAATCATCCTAAAATATTCGATTGTTGTTTTCTAATTATCCACGTGCACACTTTTTTAATCCATATTCTATTGTTGCCCATTAATTATCGACATATTACTTTAGCTCATTTTATTGTCAATGTTCCTAAATTTCATGCCAAGATAAAAGGACAAATTATTTTCAATCATGAAATTTTTGAACTTACGTTTGATGTGCAATATAAGCTATGGGACTATAATGATAATTACTGTACTTTATTCAGGTCTCTTTGATCCGGTTCCCTAAATGTGTTAAGAAAAAGTTTTTGACAAATTCATATAAAGATAATCAATTTGATTGGTCATCGCACTTGAATGAAAGTTATATTTTCAGTGTAGAAAAATTGTTTCCTTATCAGTATCTATTCGAGTCTTTGATGTTGTAATCATTTGTTTGTGCAAGCCAGTCTATAGCTAGTTCTCTAGTTCCTTGTGCTCCTCTTTATGCACAATCAATTGAAGATTTTGTGGATGAGTTTCATAAGTTGTTACTATTTGGAGTTCAATATCGATACTTGGTTAAAAGGAGAGATCATCCCCTTTGGTCAGATCATATTCTTGGGGGATGATTTGCAAATTCAATAGTGGTCACTTGATCAATATTGGTATTTGGTTCATAAGAAAGATCGCCCTTGTGGTTTGAATTCAGCCATATGTTGTCGTCAAAGGTTCAATACCGACATTTGGTCAAGACAAAAGATCGACATCCTTGGAGTATGTTCTAGTCTACCTTACTAGAGTCAAGTTCTACAGCAGGGAAAAAATGATGGAGATAGAAAGAAAGATAAAGATAGAGTTAGAATTAGAATAGAATTTTAAATTGGAGATTGATTTATAAATATATATTTAGATTAGTTTTAGTATTGTGATAAGGTTTATAATTTATTAGAAATTTGTTTGCTTTTCTTTTTAGTTTATTTGCTCTGTAAATAGAGGGATTTAGTCAATGTAACAGTGAAACCTTTATTATATGATTAAATTAATATCTTCTTTTACCCTGAATTCTTCTCTTCTTTGCACTCCATTTTTTCTTAATCTTTAACTGTTCAGGTTTAATATACGCTAGTGCTTCTTGTGTCTTCTATTCCCCCACCTTCTCTGCATGCTGATTAAGTCATTCTATTTCCATGTCTTGTTCTTGCATGGCTCTCACCATTCTCTATTATAACAGAGAAATTCAACAATCGCTAACTTCTCAGTATTTTGAAGAAATTACCCTAATTCATGTTCAAATCTAAAATGGTTGTTAATAGTTATCAGTGACTTTCAACAATTTTAGTATTCAAAACTTATGGGTACTACTTCTGCATGTCAGGTTTGGGAAAAGTGGAAATGGAAACTCCAATTCACTCACCTTGCAGGTAACATCTATTCAGAACTTATTCTGGTACTGATCACATAGTGCATAAATTACAATTCATAGTCGAGCAAAGGTCGAGCAAAGGCTTTTCGCTTGCAATAACTTGCTTCCATGGATACATCTTTGATTTGTAGTTGTGGATGCATGTCCTTGTAAAGTCACATGTTTGCAGTACAAATAAACAATCAAATCCCTTGTACTTCGTACTTCGAGATTCAGGATCCTAGACCGTATTTGAGTCATACACTCGTGTCATTTACCATTTTTACATTGATTATTTGATCTCACAAATTCGTAGGTCTACATGGTCAATGTAATGCTTTGTTTATACTTTTCCGGGCTTTCTGCTATTGAACACTTAAATTGTTCTGGTTCTCGTATGTCTGGATTCTGAACTTATAATTTCATGGTATTTCAAATAAGCAAATCTGAAATAAAATAAAATAAAAATTTATATATTTTTGGTATTTAGGTTCTTGAACATAACACATTGATATACAACTCTTCTTGGCACTGCAATTGTAAATGACCTTTTTGTAATGGATTATAATTAATCTGTACTACCTAGAGCAATTAGTAACACGAAACAGAAAATACAAGCAAAAAGCACGTGTTTTAGAGTGATTAACTCAGCTATGTACACGTTATGCTGTTGTAAAGTTTCACTGTATTGAAGAAGAAGAAGAAGAAGAATTATTACGATCTTTTCTGATCACGTCTCTTTGTTATCTCTACTCTTTAATAGACAAAAAAGGGCTTGCCCTAATACCCTTTATATAGATAATAAAAATGGGTAACACAGTATCTTGCAAAATTTTCAAATATACCCTATAATAAAATAAACAGAGTAATTTAGGATCCACACATCCAACACTTTTCTCCCTGTAAGGATTTTTCTGGACTACAAATAGCTAAAAAGGCATTGTCAAATGGAAACTTACGTGCCTATTTGCAGAGTAGTCAAACATTTGGCACTTGAGTTGTCCATTCTGATTCCTGGCTTCTTTCTAGAATTTTCAGGGTTTGATTTATTAGGCCTTCTGAACTCATGAAACACATTTTGAAATTCACCTCCAATGATGTTGTAAAAGTAGTTTTTTAATGATTCAGTTCCACTAGACTGATTAATTTTACCGGACAGTAGACTCTTAAATGCTCTTGCAGGCAAGACTCAAGTTTCTTTCTGATGTTACGTTTTCATCTTTTGTATACTTGCAGTCATTCTTGAGCTTGGCTTGTCTACTACTTGACAGTCAAATTTCTATAGAATTCAGAAGTCTAGAATTTCAGTTTCGAATTAGATCTCTTCATGTTAATCTCCTATGCATACTCAGTGAAAATTTTACATTTCTTGCATTACGAAGGCCTACGACTAGTGTCACCTGTATGATGGATTTGGCATTTGTAGATATAAGCCGAATCCGTTTGTCATGATATGCAGTGTTATTAGAAGAAGCCACATTTCTGTGAACCTGAAAGTTCGATTGCTATGCACCCATTATTGATTTATAGTTTCCATGACTCACTTGTTACGATTATTTTAATTACATTTACAATGCCTTTTTATGATTTACTGCAGATCTTTCTTAAATAGTTTCTCTTCACGAGAAGAAGCTAGGAGACAAGCTAGCACATCCAAAACCTTCAAGTATGGTCTGGATGATTTTGAGTCTCGAATGGTGAGAGTATTTCTATTTTCAATCTTATATTTGCATAAATTTCTTCTAGCAACTATAATCTATTTATATTCAGTAGCTTCCTAGTGTGTCCCTCTAGAGTTGACCTTGAGATGTACAAATAGGTCAGCAGTAAATCCTCGTGCAAGTTTTCAGTATTTCGTCTAAGATACTATCTGACTTGTTTTGAAATTTTCATTAAGCTACTAGATCTACTTTTCTTCTTTAGTCCATGACTGTGAAATTACTTCAGTTTTTCTAGCATGTGTTAATTGGAATGTCCAGTGTGGATGTGATGCCTCTTCGGGATGTATTCTTATGCCTTAGCTATGCATGTCAAAATGCAACTCAAGAAGTTTCTGGCTGCAAAGAGCTACATTTCTGTCAATTAATTCAATTCTCCTTTATGAAGAATAACATCAGTCTAAAAATTTAACATTTTTCAGTTTAGACTGATATCCACGTTCAATTTTCTACTTCCTTTTTCTCTGAGGAGAAATGTGGTGAAATATGATTGGTGGTCTGTAAAGCATTAAATGCCAATGAGATACCTGAAAGCATTGACTTTTTTCGGTTGCAAATCAAATTATTCTCCTCATTTTCTATCCCTTAGCAGCATCATAAATTCATGAATAAGCGTCTTATGAATTGTTAGTCCATTTTTTATGGAGTGTGCCATTATTTGAGATGATGGTAATCTAGATGTCACTTCCCATTTTAATGGGCTATATCGATCCTACTCTGTGACGAATGTATCATATTGACAACCAACAGGATGCCATGGTGGAGGATATTGATTTTTCCTCATCATACGATGATTCCACGGACCAACCATTCTCCTGCTCAGGCGACAATATATTTGGAAATTCAAAGCCGAAGTTCTCAAATTTCAGAAAGTCCTTGCCATTTAACAGATTTGATAATAACTTGAAGGATGTTTTGGGGGATGACGTAATCATGTATGACACCAAAGACAGTAATGAAAACATTTGGAATGGTAATAAACACACTTTCACCTTTTCCTCATCAATTATTTTGGAATTTACTCCTTTTCTGGTCCTAGGTGATTTGTTGTATATTCATCAGCTTTGATATTCATTAGAAGGTGTACCTTTCCAGATCGAAAGATTTGAGTAGGGTTTCAAATTCAGTGACTCAAGTCGAATGCAACTGAAGAAAACTGTAGTATTGGGTTAGTCTTTTGTTGATTTTGTCTGGACATGCAGTTGGAAACTTTGGGGTAGATGTGATAGCATTGAGATTTTTTAAAGAACTTGGTTTGAACCTTATAATTAACTTGTTATCATGTAAAATAGGATGCTGATATATTTCTGTTATTGGTTATACATAATGTATTTATATGCACTGTGTACCCAGTGGTTTTTAAGCTCTCTACCTCTCTGCAAAGCAACTGTTTTTATTTTGCCGGGGGGTGGTTAATTGCTTGTAAACTAATTGTGTATTAGGACTTATGTCAAAATTACCAAGTTTCACGTTGCCTGTCAACCTATTACGGTCATAGATCTTGTAATAAACTGAAGGGAGTTGTGAAAAAAATAGATTACCTCAAATTTATTTGGAAAAAGGCTTAGTTTTTGTTTGGGGGGCTAATTGTTCGCAAACAAAATCATTATTCATTTCATCCTTTTGGAATTTCATCAACAACATGTTTAGTATTTCCTTTGGAATGCCTGAAATGCTGTTTCTCACATGTTACTAGTTGTAACTGGTAAAAGCTGGATCAGATTCTAGTAGCTCTGTTTTAACCAGACATTTGTTTAGTTGGCATTTTCTAATTTTTATTAATTGAATTAGAACTTTGATCAAGGTTCTGATATGCCTTCTATTTTTCTTTGGAATGTTCTTAACATGTTTCTACAACTAGAATTCAGAACAGCAGGTTATAATTTTGAATCCGTATTCATTTATATTCTTTTCAATGCATGATGAACTGGATAGGTAATTTTTGGTTTATCATTGGTGCAAGTTTCTACTTGTGTGGGGTTTCATGTTACTAAGTAGCATGACTTTGGAACTGTTTATTTTTGCCTGTTCAGCAGGTTCTACCTTCCTAGATAACCATATAGACAGTGTGGGAGAATATGGAATATTCTGCAAGAGTCAGGTAGATCTAAGAGATGATGGTTATGCTGATTATTTGAATAATAAGGACCATTGGTGGCAAGACTTCAACTTTGAAGGCTCTTCTTTACAAGAGAGAAGGTTTTGAGAAAATATCTTTTTGTGTCCTGTTAAAAATTTCAGTTAGTTGGCCTTTTTAGTGATTTATTGACCGTACAGGGCCAGCAAGCAAAGAACAGAAAACATCGATATCAAAGGTGCTTCTTACTTTTTCAGAATATCTTTTTACACCCATCTTCCAGTCTGAATAGGTCTGCTCACTGTTGTTCGCATTCTCGCTTTGTGCTTTCTCCGATAGACATGTATAGATTTTTTCTAACAAATAAATGCAAATAGACTTTGCGCCATTAAGTTAATTCACTTTCATGTTCACAAGACAATTAAGAGATCGAATGCTGAGAAATCGATAATCTGTATTGATTTGATGTATTTCGTTACTTCTGTCCCATCTTCGGTTATCAATTAGCAGACAGGTTGAGGAAGGAAAAAGATTGCAATCAGAAGAAATTAAGTTTCTTTGCATTTTCTAGTCTTTGATGGGAAAATAAAAAGGCCTTTCATGATTGTAGTTAGAAAAATATTCTTATATTTTCATTTTAACCTTACAATTTTCCCATTCCTGTAGTGATTAAAAATGATTTATGTAGCAATTCCTAGTCCCTTCATAAAAACCTGTGTGTTTTTGGCACTCGTATTTTCTTCTGTACCATTTTAAACCACATTGACATTATTTGCTTCTAGATTCTGTATTTCTCCCTTCATGTCCAGTTTTTTCAGTTTTTAACTGAGGTATAAACTTGGTAAGTATAACATTATCCCTGGTGTCAGCTATTCTCAAGGAAAGTACTGGATCCTGAATTATAACTGTTGCAACTTAGCTACAATTATGTTGATGCTTATAATATTTAATTTTTTTTTCCTTCTCTGATGATCAGAGCCACATTCACCTTATACCAAACACCAGATACCGGAGTATCTACATGAATTTGAAATTTCAGATGCAAGATGGTATGCTATTTAGCTGAGAGCCTTTATGGTTATTTTTGGGCCTACTCAGGAGTTTTTCTTGTATGATGGCAGTTATTCTACCATTGGGATAGATCATAATGTTAAAGATGCTAGCAACCAACAATCATGGGCGTGCTTTATAAGAGAACAGGAAAGAGAGAGTTTGAGTTTGAGGTTTCACATACTTGGCCACCTTCTGCATCATCTCACAATTCCCTTTTTTATGTGTCATGCTTACCGATTTGATTTGACTCCTTTATGTTACAGTGAAGAATCATGCTCCTCCAGTGCAGGTTACTTTCAATGGTTCCTGTATATGTTGATTGAAATACTGGTTTCGTATGAACATTTCAATGTAAATCTCTGTGTCTTGGATTTCAGTGAGGGGTAATGAAATCAACAGATCACCAATGAGAAAACAGGGAACACAAGTCCAAGGCATACATGGTTGGTTCCAGAAGAACAAATGTTATGAGAAGAATATAGATGGCAAGGAAATAAATCGTGGTAATAGAAGCCATCTCCAGCAGAGAGAGAATGTAAACCGACTAGGAAAGCTTATGAGAATGCCAGAAGCAAGTCTAACACCAGCTTGCTTCCGAACTGCAACTTTTGAGAGCAATTCCTTCTGTCAAACTTCTGGGATGAGAAAACGTTCATCCTCAGGTCCCAGAGCTTGGAGCAAAGATGTCCTTGATGTAACAGATTCCCAATTAATTATCGATTGTAATACACCATTTAAGAGATCTCCTGACTTGCCTGCTGAACATTCACCCATATCAGAAAAAATGTATTTCCGTCATCCTTGTAGTCATGTTGACTCACATCAGACCCCAAATTCCCAAAACATTGAGTTTGTGTCAACTATACCAAATTTATCTAAAGACAAGGGAAATACAGTTCTGGATTCATTGCGTACTCTGAGCTATCGAGGATTAGAGAAGGAGAGCTTGAGCAGAGATGGAGAGAAGAGTGTTGATTACCCATCTATTGTCGAGGACAACATTGAGCTACAGATGGATGTTTCTGATGGTAGTAAGGGCCTGTCCTCGAAAATGGGAAGTCCATCAATATCTCCAAATAGAACCCCTGAAATGAAAGAGAGTATGAAGGGAACGGACTCAACCGATCTTGCAAAAGACACATCATCATTTGTAGAAATACCATGTACTGGAGGCATTCAGCTGTGGGTAGTCAACAATTTTTTTTTTTTTTCTGTCTCCAATTCATTCTCTTTTATTATGGAAAAAAACATTGTACCTGCAGTTACGAGGGTTTCATTCTTATCAGGTGTCAGGGTGATGATACTTGCATTTTACTTCCATGGAGAACTGAATCTCGAGGTAGATAACCTTGTACTTTTTTCAGACATACTTTAGCTGCATACGACCTTTTAAGGGTAATGATGCAAGTTGTTTGTTAATGAAATGGTGCTTCTGCTGATTGTTTTTACAATTCTGGAGTTAGAAGAAGATTGTGGGCATAAAGGAACGAGGATAGGAAGCACTGGAAAAAGTAACAGCGGTGGCTCATCTTGCAGATGATGTTGCCTGTTAGCTGTGTGCTTCAACTTCCATCCTTGCACAGAAGCATCCGCACAAAAAACTCGGAAGAAGGTATAATACTTCTCAGATATAATGGATGGAAACAGAATAAACCATATGATGTTTTGGGTGGTTAAATGCTTATGTGCTTACTAAGTTTCTGTAGAAGGTCTGTTCTTGAAGACTGTCCAGCGAGCATAAATGCTTATGTGTAATGGTACATGAGAACGAAAAGAAGGATGACGAACGAATGAACATATAAGTTTCAATATGTTTCTGGCTTGTTTTCACTCTTTTTTCTGTAGCATTTCTAGGCTAATTTTCCTCCTACATGTTCACTCAAATGCTATCCATTTGCATAGTTTTATGAATGGCTTCTCAAGTTGTTCATATCTGATTGCTTGACAGGTTTAAATATGAACTCTTGAGCTCCTCCTTCCAATCACCTATTTGTGAGATATGAGACAATCCATGACTAATACCACATATTTCAGTAAAAACAATAAGAAATTCTTTTTTTCTGCCAGGATCGAGAGTCCTTTAATTCAAGTGAAGCATGTAAGATATTTTATAGATTGAATGTTGGATTATTGATGATTAAGATAACGGTGTGCACGACCAATCGCGGGTTTCCTTCAGCACATCGCAATCTCGCTCTCTATAGTATTAATGCTAAATTGTAGCCTATTCAATGGCAGCTTTTTGAAGGCCCTTTAATTCTAGCTCAAGTACTGGTTTAATGGGCAAATAATGCAACCTTTAAATTATATTACTGACTAACAAAGCCACTTAGATTTAGCTTTACCCACACGCACGTCGTAAAATATCAATTGACATTTGCATTTTAGTATGAATATTTAAACTTGTATTGGAAAAACTAACTTTTATTTCTTAGCATTTAAATGATCAATCTTTTAAATTGCGCCTATAAAATCTTGTAAATCATAATATATATGTATATTGTCATGTTGTATATGGTCTGGCATACTTTAGATGGTCAACTAAGAATTATTTTCCAATAATGCCCCTACACTATTTGACAAAAAGAAAGTTGTGAAAGAAGAGTGCACCATTGGACTAATATTCGCTGTCATGTATTGTTTGTGGTATCCGACGACCGTTTCTTTGTCCAAAAGGAATTTAAGCCATAAAGAAATTCGTGTATTGTTTGTGATCAATGATCAATAATTTTTTGCTAATTATAAATTGCTTATTTTTCTACAAAAACGTGAAGAGGTCAAGATAAAGTAGGTTGAAATCTACAGGTCGGACAAATTGAGTTTGCGCTTGACCAATAGAACGATCTCCACTCGATATATGTGCATCGAATGTTATGCCAACATCACTTTATTCGAGAGTAATTGTTAGAGAAAATATTCGTGAACGAATACCGATTTAACAAATATCGGATTTACAACACATACCATATATGCAACTAACATACCGGATATGTAGTTTATCGTGTAGACAATAACTTACGGAATAATAACTAAGATATAGTATATTAAATAATTTGTTAATCACAACAAACAAAATAAGTTATATAAATCATGATAAAATAGAAAAAATAATCTAAA